>JAVQJD010027640.1:0-28814 GCA_036023655.1 Nannoperca australis | reverse complement strand
CCTCTGCGGGTTTTCAATTGTTTTATGTAAAATTTTCCCCCTAGGAATTTGTTTTCTTTAAGCCCCCCCCCCCCCCCCCCTTCTTTGTGGTAACCCTTAACTACACACAGGACTGAGTGTCTTCAGTGGCTGGCTACAGATAGGTCTCTTTGGGTCTTTCCTTCAGACTGTTGTATGAGCCTCAGGCATGGTGATTGTATCCCACAAGTTTAGACTTAAGTCAGTGGAAAAGTGCTGATCAGACATCAGTGTTAAAAAACAATGTGTACTCTTATTACAAATGGGCATCTTTCATTTCTGTTTAACTGATTTAAAATGAATGATTTGAACATTTAAATCGAGTCAATAATATCCCTTTTAGTGTACAGTACCAGACAAACGCTTGGACACACTTTCCCATTCAAACTTTTGACTGGTACTGTGTATATATTGTGTGTAATATAAGTGTAGATAGCTAAGCGTGTTCCAATCCACAAGAAACCAATTGAGTTAAAGGTGCAATACTATACAATACTATACCATAAGTAACCAACTCAAACTACAGGATCATATTCAGATTTATCTTGACTTCATTCAAAGAAATCCCATTTGAATCATCACGGCTGTGACCAGTCTGCGGTTAAATGGAGGCGGAAGAGACTGAAATCCAAAACCACCATGAGCTGTCAATATTTGTACAGCCCTGCGGAGACTTTCTGTGATCTTGGAAATTAGTCATCATGGCTAAATTGTGGATCTAATCTGTTTTTAGATGGGAAACCTGCTTCTTGCTTCCACTGTGGATCTTAGGGAACATAACTCACATAATTGCGTGTTATTGTAATCATGTGCAGTCGTGACACCACAGGGGAGATATAGCCTCATGGTGGGAGATAAGTGTGATTTATGCTTAATATCTTTAAACACATTTATGATAGCAACATAATGGACACATTCCGAACATAATTGCACATTACGTGACACCAGGGGCATTTTCCATGTTATTCGAATGTGAATACACCATCTGAAGTTAAAAAGAGCGATATGATGTTTTAGAGCAATGATGTTGAATTAACGCTGACACGATGAACAGAATAAAGCGGCAGATTAATACGGTAACAGTTGAACGATTTCTAACAGACATTACATTGTCAGACTTGCAGTTACAGCTTGAGATGTTTAAAAAGAGGAGTGTCAAGCAAGTGCTAGGTGATATGATGCTAAAATAAGAACATAAAAGCAGAAATAGCTGATTAACTAATTAAAATGAATGAATAACTATTTGACCAACAATTGTCCAATCTCTTTTCTGACTTTTTGCCTGGAACATGCAGCTTTAAACTTTGCTCTTTAGCACATATCATGTGTGTGGCCATCGAATGCATAGTCCAGAGTCCAGAGTGTGAACTACACTGACCGGATGTTTAGAAGTTCATTCCTATATTTGTATTCTTATGTGGATATGATAGGCTCAGGAAGATACGATTACCTCACTGATATGCTGCATTTTCTGGTTTAGTTTTTATTTCCAGTCACAATTTCAGTGGAGTAATTCTTCATTTTAAGGCAGTTTACCTTGTCACGAAATAAGTGCTCCCTTGAAGACACCCATGCCATTTTAATGTGGGGTATTATAGTTTGGTCTAATGGTCTAAATTCTATTTCCACAGCTTTTGAATCCTGATGAGTGTAAATAACTACAGCTCCACTAAGACACTAAGAAGCACACTGGTCAAACCTTCGGCCATAATAATAATAATAATAATATAATATAAAAAGAATCATCAAGCTTGTGGAGCCATTTAAACAGTCTCCTTGTTTCTCCTTTGGTGCAAAACAACCCATCAAGGTGACACGCTGCAATTAAACAGCGCCGGTCTGTCGGCGACGAGCTGTCGTCACACAACTATGTCACAGGTGTAGCGGGCAGCTGTAAGTATAATTGCTACAGGCCTCCGGGATGGAGCTGAACCCCATCTCCTGGCGGTGTTAGCAGGCTTCACTGGAAGATCTGCCATAAAGGAGACTTGTAACACACTGACAAATGGTTATACAGCAGTTGCCAAATTAACAGTGAACTCCCTCCTTTGCTGTCTGCTGAGGGTGATAATGTGAAAAAGTCCTGTTGGGAAGTGTGCTTAATGTTCAGGATAATCTGGCTATTATGCGAGTTCAACATTAAGAAGGGAGTGAGCGAGTATCAATTAAATGTTCTTTTTCGCAGGAAATGTAAAGCATCATTTTTTGACAGTGATTCAAGCAGGCAGACCTAATATAGATTTAGAAAAAGCTGCTATATGTGAATATAACTGGAAATAGTTAATATGCTGTTACTCTGCAGCAGAGTTCCCCTCTCTAAATTACTATGGTGGAACTAGATGTGCTTACTAATTGAGTCTCGGTGCTCGGAGGAAATAGACAGAGGAGAGAAGGGAAAAGGGAGGAAGAGAAAGGAGGGGGCATCTGTTCATAAACAGTGTTTACTTAAAGCACCCCATCGCCTTATTAGTATTAATAGCTGTGACTTCAGAAAGCTCATATTCTGCCATTGGACAGTTTTGTATTATTTATGATTGAAATGAAAGCCTAGGAAGGCTGCAGCAATGGAGGAGCGCTGCATAGCAAACGATGTTGCCTATGCCGGTTTACATAACCAACACTTGGGTAAACAGCAGATTAAGTGCAGTACGGGGAAAGAGAAAAACAAGAGCAAAATGTTATATCCACACATTAGCCTATCTGAGGCTAGGAGTACGCTACGGACCTTTTGATGCAGCTGGTCTTCATCTGCAAGTCCTTTTGAGCATGAAAGTGTGGGTGCGGTGCAGAATCCACTTCTGTAACGCTGATCTTAAGACGTCGGGTCAAAATAAGCATGCTGTAACTTGAGAGCTTCCTCGTCTTAATTAAAGACACCATCTGTTAAATGTCATTATAAAAGCTGTTAGAGCGAGCATTAGAGCAACCGAACGAGGCTTTCATTTTCTGCTCTATTTCAGGGCAACAGGGTGGCATGGTTTAGGGCACCAGAGCTTCCCCGCTGAGGCGTCTGCGAGTTTCTTGATACACTGCTTTAAAGGACAACAGGTTAATTCATAGGTATATTACTTTGAGAAAACTTGTATCTGTGAGATTTTTGTTTACTCCTGTCAGCAAAAAAGACAACTTTTCCTCCCATGAAGGAGTTTGCATCTACTCCAACTCAACTATTAGACTTGACATGTTGTTTTGAAGCTGTAAGACACACAAAGGAAGCACAAATGCACCACCAAACCACCGCAACATATACTGAATCATCTTTATTTATATTAAATTAAAAATATACTTCTGACAGATTCATGTAACAAACATGAGGAACGGTATTTCTATGATATAAAGCTTTGGGTATGGTTTCAAATAACTCGGACACAGGGAAGGACAGAAAACGCATGTAGGCCAGGAGGAGTCTCTGGGAACGCCTTCTCTCTACTGCGTCTCCTCTAAAAGCATGCGAAACAAATCGGAAAGGAACTGTGAAGGCTGTGCTCTGCCTTTCAGGGAAGAGGAGGAGGTCAGACTTGGCTCAGTAATATTTCCAGTAGAAAGTAAGCAGAGAAGCTGAAACTGAATCCCAAACGCAGTTCATCTGGGTTGGTTGGCAGCACTGGTTTCAATTTGATGAGAATTAGAAAGAGGGAGAGATTAGGAGGAAAAGAAGGTATTGTTCGCTTGTTCTGGGGTTTTGTCATTAGTGAGTGACAAATGAAATGTGGCAGACATCGGGAAGCAAAACAGATACCAGGTGGACTGAACAGCCCACACCCCCACTGCACCCACCACCCACCACTTTTACAGTGTTCACCTAAACTGAAACATTACATGAGGACAGCCACGAAGCTCTGGAACAGGGGCCACTGAACAGAGGTTTCACATGAGAAAGGGTCAACAAGCACTTTTAAAATTAATTTACCATTAGTCAAAAGATACACTTACATAAAGCAAATATGTACGGCTTTTTTTTGTACAAGTGGTTATAAGCAGGAGAAAACATCAGTAGGAGAGAAGACCATATAAATTCAAAGCATTGACTCCTTATTTACAAATTCACCATGTCAGCCATTTTCAGTGCTTTATAAAAATACTATTCACATTTGTTGTTGAAGTGTGTTAGATACGTTTTAGAGGAAACCCCAAAGATTCTGTACATTTATACTGATCTGATAATTTAAATGCAGAAAATGAACGACCTCCACTCGTAAGCGATGATTTGTGCAATTAAGATGCGGACAACTAAAAACTGCAGCTAGAATGACAAACATGTTAAATAATGTACAGTAACCGACAAAATAGTGGGAAAAACATCTTACAGATTCAAGTCTTTTTCCTTGAAGAAAAACATTGTTGGTAATATGGAAAAAACCCTCAATATTAAAAGACTATATAGGTTCTTTACACAAAAGAAAATGCTATGAAAGATTTCAGAAATAAGATTTCCCAGTTTGTGCTACTGAATTCAATAAAAAATATCTGGTTGTTTCCTCCCACACCGTCCACTCCCTGGACAGAAATTAGAATATTGTCATCAATGATGAGATACAAAGGTGGAGGGCAGTAAAACACTCACTTTGGGTACCATGCAAGGTGATATTGTACTATACATTAGACTCTTTTACAGCCTATATGGTAGATAACTGCTCACGATGAAATACTGGAGGATTCACTTCAGTACAATGTGGCTACATGCCTCTGTACCTTGGCTTGGAGGAAACAGTAAAAAGGAAACACAGTTGCCATGTTCTTGAACTGCCATTAAGTCACAAGAGTGTTTAGGGGCTGAGACAAACAGCAGCAGGTAACAAAGCCCAACGCCAAGGCAAAATATGTTTGAAACTAAAGACATTAGTCAGTAGAGAGGAAAAAATGATGGATTTCACAAAAAGAAAATGAACTGGAGTAACCAAGGCCATTGGATGACAAAAAACCCAAGACTTCTCAGACTTGGGTCTTCAGGTACAGAAATGTTTTTCTTCCTTTTCTGGCAATGAACTCTTGAGAAGATTCTTTTAAAAGCAGAGAGTTGCTAAGTGTTCTCTACAACGTCTCGTCTCATCAGTGTTTCACTCTAATCTATTCTTGATTCAAACATATTTTGCCTGGGTCTGCAGTATAATTTAGGCCAAACAAGAGAGAAACCAAGGCATGTGTTTTCCTTTTCGCCACCATCGTGCTTTTCCTTTTTCCCTCTTCTTGAAACCCAGATTTGGCAGACGCTTCCATCGCTCTGTATAAACAAGCTCAAACGCGCTATAAATATTTCACATTGATATTAAATGCTGTCTCTATTTCATTGAATTAGAGCTCCAAAAGGGACTACAAAATACTCCTTCATCAAATAATCATGATATCATCAATGCAGCATTATAAATACTGCTTGAAGCAAACAAAACTTGGAAACAAGGACATTCTTGAAGCTGGTCAGTACCACCTAAATGAAGTTTTCTTCACGAACCCTTGGCCGCAGTACCTTCCGTGGACTTTTGCTAAAGCTTTTGCTTTCTGAAGTGGTAAACGACCACATAAACAAGTTGAATATTTCAGTAACGAAGGGTGGAAATACTTTCTTTCTACCCACGAGTTTGATCAAAGTGCTCCATGGGGAGGACAAACATGTACAGCTTTGAATGCACACACACTCAGATGAACACTTTCACACACACACACACACACACACACACACACACACACAGACATTAAAATACACGAAATGAAAATCCTACACACACAAGAACCACTTGGACAGGGCTCTGCCACAGATAAATGATGAAAAGCTGGTAAAACACAATGACGTCATCATTGGGATGCAGATGATCATGTTAATGTTGGGGCTGGGGAAACTTGGTTCAGGAACTACAAGAATTTTGTTCATATTGATTGAGGACCTCTGAGTTAAACCATCATTATGAAATGTCTTTTACAAGCTCTGTGGTGTTTTCCCACCCACAGGTGTCCAGTATGGCTTGGCAGAAGAAGTGATGGCTGAACCACCAGCACTTTTAGCAGAACTGTCTGGCAGTTTGCCTGCAGAGGCATCAGTAGTGAGAGTTAGAACAATTCTCTTGAGAATTGAGGGGCAATCAATGCTCTATTGGTGATTTCAAGAGTGAAACTTGGTTGGGATGCTTCTGATGATCTCACTCTGGACTAAGAAGGGGCCATAGGCATAATCAAACTGTGGCCAGACTCCAATTCAAATTCAGTGTTGGGAAAAGTACAAATGAACAGCTACCTAAAACTTTTTTGGGGGGTATATTTGCCAATATTTAGTAATAATACTTCAGGTGACAGGTTAACATCGTACTAATCTGTTTTCCCACTTACACTGTGTTGTAAATCGTAATTGCTGCCTGTATTATGTCCCCAGGCTGTGCGTACAAAGCACAGGACACTGGAGGCCAGAGTGCATCATGAATGTGGTTAGGTTTAGGCAACAGAAGGACTTGGTTAGGGGAAGTGAAGGGTAGTGATGGCTTTTTTGGTGGAAAACAAATTCATATATTATCATTATATTGATAAAAACACAATCTGGGAGGTCCCAGAATGTTTCCTAAATAATTATTTAATGGTTTACAATTGTGCAGGTCTGTTTTGCCATCTTATACCAAGCCAAATAAATAATGTCTGCAGGGTGGTCAGGCCTGCAACAGGCTCACTGTGGCAACAGTGCCACTGATGAATCAGCAACAAATTACAAAAGAATGGCTGAGAGAATACCAATGTTGAGGCAGAAATGGTCATGTTTCTTATATATGAACACTGTGACTCTGTTTTCTAACCTTATTCGTTTTGGCACAGTTTTAAAAATCCCACAATCATTTTCTGTGAATCAATAGATTCTGCATAAAGCTTCAGGTTCCTGACTTTACACAATTCAATGGACAATAAGACAGTGCCACTTGGTGCTGCCCGGTGCTGCTGTGCCGGTGCCATTAAAAATGTAGTGTTTTCTACTTGACTGCAGTCGTATGGTAAAAGCCTCATTTGGGGTGTGACCAGTGTCGAGTCTACTGTTGGTTAGGAGCAGTAGTGCAGTCGACCGTGTCATCACTGCTTTCTACCACATCTCTCTTTCCACAGATATCCCTGTGGGGCCAAACTGGCTTGCTAATATGTGAACACATGAACACTCATTCCATTCACACTGGCGTAAACCCTCTGCTGGGTTGTCTTGTTCATTCCTTGAGGTCTTTATTAGGCAGCTTGTATGAACTTTCCCTCCACTCTCTGTAGATTCTTTTCTCTCTTTTGCTGTCACTCTCTGTCTCTGTGATCAACATTTTGAGTTCAGCTGCTTTATGGATGTTCTTATCACACTCTTCAGCAGATACAGCAATTTCCTACCCCCCCCCCCTCTTATGGCAAGAAATTCTTTACTCATCTACTTCATTGTTGGAGAGGGAAAACCAGTGTATAAAAATCCATCTTTTCAACACTGCAACCAGTGTTTATAAAAATGTTTACAGTGTATTTTTCCCTTTTGGCTTGGAAAAAAACTTTTTACCAAGTAGACAGCAGTCAAGCAAAAACAACAAAACAGCATTTGCCTTGCAAGTTAAAAAGTCCATGGTTAAACTACAAATGTGAAAGGAAATATCACTGTAGTTCTGGCCATCACAGTATCACAGTTACAGTAGAAAGATGAGATAAGTTTCATATATTTGATGGAAAATTTGACAATGTACGGTATAATCCTAGAAGTCACTCCTGACTAAACCTTTCAGTCTTTTGTCCTCCATATTTTGATGTTTTACATCACAAAACAAGACATCTTGACATCTGACAGACTGGATTTGCTCCATCTGTTTGCTTATTTCAGAAACCCTCAGAAGAGTATTGGTCATCCTCAGACTGGAGATACTGGAGAACAAGAAAAGATACAATATATTGTTACTCTCATGAATCTGTGTGAATCTGAGTTCAGGTCCCCTAAGTGGAATCCATCTTATTTGATGCAGTTCTGATCTACCTGGCTGGGATAACACGGTACGTCCACTGCTGTCATGTGTCCGCTGTTTACCGAAAACTACCATAACCTTCACATACTCATTGACATGGAGGGCAGTCTCTATCTACAGAATAGAAATGGACTGGGTTGGATATAATGAAGGTGCGTGGGTCTGAGTTGGTTCCGCTTGGTTGGTTTCTGTCCACCTCCCTCTGATGTCGCTACAGTCTACAGCAGATGTCCCGTTATTTGGAAAGAGTTGGGGGCGGCTGTTTTTGTGGCCACCCCCCTCTGTGTGGAACAGTGTAACCGGAGAGGATGTCTGGGTTGCTGGAGGCTAGAGTCAGACTGAGGAACGTATGTCAAGTCGAACGATCTAGACCACAGTGTTCCGCTGCCGGTAGGGTGGAGGCGGCAAGACGGTGCCAGATTTCAGGGAAAACTCAGACATGTATTCAGGGTTTTCAGCTACCGCCGGCCGTATGTGTCCGTTCTGCTTATAGAAGAGCTTGGCGTTGGTGGAACCTCCTTGGGCACCGTCAGGGGCCACCTGGTTAGACGATTTGGGAGGCAAGCTGTGCTGCCAGTATTCTGGATTGTCAAAGGTCACCTTCAGCTTCTTCCCACTGGCTTTACCTGATGTCAGTCCTCCGTGTTTCAGCAAGCTGGCGGGGTGCGAGGTGGCGTGAATCTGGTAGGCTGGCAGGCTGGCGTGCCCCATGGTGGCCAGAGTGGACAGGGCATCTGACTGGCACACCTGGGCTTGGGCAGTAGTTCCAGTTTGGCTCTGGCTGGCACCACCTGGATTGCCAGGATGTCCTGCAGGTTTGACAGTGAGATGGGTGTGGAGGATATGGGTCGGTGGGCCGTGGTGGCAAGGCATGCCAGATGGAGAGGGCTGAGCTGTGGGGAGGGGGTAGTGGGGCAGGCTGGTCTGGATGGTAAGCGGGAGGAGGGAGCCTGAAGTTGCGGCTGAGATGGAAGAAGGAGGATGGGTGGGTAGGGGTAGACCATTTCTCCTCAGGGCTTCCAGGCCCAGCTCAGCAGGGCTGTGGAAGGTATTGAGGTAGAGAGGCTCGTTGATGTACTCATCCTCTCCCTTGGGCTGGCTGTTGGGTGTGCTGTGGTAGCCCGGGTTATCCAAGGCGTGGATCTCGCCGTTTTTACGTCGTGAGACAAACGGGTTTTCCTCAATGGGGTTCAGGTATTCTGTAGCACAGATCAAAAAGGGAGGGAGGGCAGGAATGTTGAGTATGAGAGAAAAGGAGTTTATGAGAGTATAAGACAAACAAAAGTCCAGCAGAAATTAAATCAAGAGAAGACAAAACAAAAGAAATGGAAATTGAAAGACTCGCTAATGAGGAAAGAAGATAGAGATGGAGATGATAATGGCGATAATGGTAGCCTCTCAGGACCATACGGGCAACTTGCCAGCAGTTCTTTGGCACTGGAAACTCCATCTGCCGGGGGTGAAAATGCCAGCAAATGACCCCTCTTCACTGCTTCCAAGCACTATAATAGTGGGGTGCGAAACCTATTGATTTTGCCCACTCTTCCGCTCCTTGACATTGCTTCAGATGCATTTTGCTGAAGGCTTTGTTATATTTTGAGCTGCTCAAAAGTCAAAGACGGTAGTGCTAGAGCAGGGCTGATGGACTGAATTATGATCAAAGGCAAAACATGACTCTGTAGTAGCTGACATATGCTGTTGATGGAAACTCAGTAAGAATTTTAATCAATTAAATTAAATGAAATGAACAGGCAAAATTACTGAGAATAAACTGCAACAGATCATTGTTACTCTGTGAATGAGCAAATAGATGACAACATAGAAAAGGTGTTCTAGGCTAGAGTTTGTAGTAAATACAAGATGCACTTGTTTTACATTTAAAATGACACTATGTTACTTTTGTTTTATAGATTGGTGAGAAATTAGTTTTTCATTATCTACTCCATACTGTGGATTACAACTCTTAAAATGAAGTTATCACCACAAAATGACCTGCAGGGCTCCAGAATTCCTACCTGGACTTATTTTTAGCTTCTGTAAAGCAATTCCTAACACATCTGCGTGTTACAAGTGCTCTGGAAAATTGACCTGACCTGACTTACACGGCCACTGCTAAGTGATTCCAGTGGCTGCAACATTTATTTCACCAAACTTTACTTTACCTGAGGAGCTCTTGTCCTTCATGGGTGTCATGTATCCATCCTCATCAGTATCCCCCCTGGACCCCCTTTCCCCCAGGAAGATGGTGGGGTCAGCGCTGTACCTTTGGCCCCCACTGTCCTCTCCCCCAGCCTGGCTCAGGCTCTTCTTATGCAGACTCCCATTACAATGTTGGTCCTCCAGGGCCTGAACTGGTCCACCTGTGGCTTCCTGGTTAAGACAGGCTTGTGCTCCTGCCACAGAGCTCTCTGCAGAGTTAGGACCACCATCTTGAAAGCCAAACTGGTTCTGAGGTAAAGGGTTTGTTGAGGGCAGAGATAAGAACAGCGCTTTATGATGTTACTGAGCAAACATTGGGGTTTGATTTTCTTTGGTTTAAACCTCTTTGATACGTGTTTTACATGACGCTGTGCAGCTATTTTGTGATAGAAGAGCTCGGAAAACATTGTTTAAGCCATGCAGCTGCACCTGTTGAAGGTAAAATTCAAAACAAAGTTCTGCTGGTGTAATCATCACCCTTAAGGGACTGTGAGGGGCAGCAAAGCAAAGCTACAATTCAAAAACCTGAAGCCCAAAAAGAAAAAAAGAAAAACACACAAGAAAATACTAAACATGACATGTGAAGCAAAGGGCTTCTTTTGGTGCTGTGTTGGCTTGCCGTGGGCTATTTAACCCAGGCCTACTCCTCTGCGGTCTTGCCAACTGCTAGCAGCAATTACAGAAAGCAGAGCTACAAAACAACAGAAAAAAAGGAAAGAGTTGTATCTGTCCACCTACTCCCACCATCTTCCCTCCATTGTAATTGACTCCCCCCTCTGATAATCCCTTATTCAAAGCCAGTCATTATCCGCTCCTCTTTTCAAGTACGAGCGTAAGAGCAAATCAGTCCAAATTAGACAACCGACTGTATCGGACTGCGCTTGCGGTGGGGCAACCTTAATGACTAACTTCCGGTGGCAAAGTCAGCCAGCTGATGGATTTTAACAATTAATTCCTTTCCCTGTCTTTGCATCTAAGGACTTTTGACAGCATTTTCAGTTCATGATAGGGGTGTTGACCTTGACCACGCAGGACCCTGGATGGATTAGCGTGTGTGTTCCCTGATGAAAACACACGTACCCCAAAAAACAAAGAGCCACCGGCAAATGGGTAGGTTACCGGGGGTAGGGGTGCATAAGATGCTGAACTGTGGGCCTGTGGCATGTGGTGCATGATGCAGAGCAAACACTCATTGTCTATTAGTAAACGGCTCCAGCATTTTAAGAGACCGTCTGTTATTTGCTTATGGAGCTCTGAGTAATGAAACATGGGGCCTGGGGAGAATAGCGCATAAAGAGCCCAGCTTTAAGCCACACACGCTGGGATGGAAATGATGGAGGTGAGCCATTAGCAGTGAAAATCATCAGTGTATTGGAAGTTCTTAACCACCTTGAGCACTTATAAAGGACAGCAAGTTGTGCAATTTTTAATAGAATAGAAAAAACATGTTTTGATGCGTGACTGTATTGAAATATTCACCCACAGGTAACGTAATGCTTTTACACCTAGACATGTCATTTTGAAAGCACTTTGACACACTAATCAACACTACAGCTTGCAAAGTTTGTAATAACAAGTTGTTTAAAAATAGCATTTTCCTGCACGTTTGTGAGCTTAAACAGTGTCCTTACTCTGCTGGAGTCAACGCGAGTCCTGGTTGTGTATGATGGAGGAGCCATGTTGAAGCCTCGTGGCACTAGATACTCCTCAGCATCCATCAAGTCATCCAGGTCCTCTTCATCCAGAAGACTCTGGAAAAACTTGCTGTCATTGGGGCTGGGAAGCTTCATGCGGTCGTCTCCCTAAACAGTCACAATCAAAATGTTATTTAATCGGACCCGTTTGATTTTAAAGGATGCTTTCATTGGTAGAAAGGATCCACAATATATCTCAAAAGATAATGTTTTACTTCTCTACCTTTGACCTGTAAGTGGATGGTTGCATAAAAAAGCCTTATTAGGGAGTGCCCTGACAGTGAGCTTATTGAGAACACACCTGGATGACCAGGTAGCGCTGGGGGTCACGGGCCATCCTGCAGAACTCCGCAGCCAGCTCCTTGAACTTCGGCCTGCTGTCTGCGTCAATCATCCAGCCTGGGGAGGAGAGAGAGGTGGAGCAGGAGAGGGATGTAGTAGAGTTAAAGTTTGTATGTGTATGTGGGCATGCAGGTGTGTGTTTACCACAAACACTCAAAGAAAGTCAAGCTTATTGATTGTCTGCAATTGTTTAATATTGAAGTTGCTCACCCTTTAGCTCAACCTCTGCAAGTTTCTTTGCTGGTTTATTGTCATTTTCTTTGACAGACTACTGTTGACCTTCTATTGCATTTGAGGTTTCATTCAGCCCTGTCACTGCCTGGATGCATGGATACAATAACAGACATTTATAGAAATGTTTCCTGTTTTATTTTGTTATCCGGTTTGTTCTTGGTTTTGTTTGCTTTACTTCCTGTCTTTGTATAATCACCAGTCACCTGTGTTCAAGTGAACACCTGTTTCCCATAACCAATCAGCCACCTCTGTACCAGATTGTCTTCGTGCCCTCGTGTTGATACTCTCCAGTGGATTTCCTGTTGCTCACTTGATTGATGACCTTTTTGCCAGTTTTGGACTCTTGTGTTTTCTCTTACCTCTGTCGGCTTTGTTTGCACATGTCTGTATTGACTTTTGTGAACCTTGAACCTTGGAATAAACCTTGGAACTCTTTGTCTGCCTCCAAGTCAGTGCTTTTGAAAATGTAGATATTTGTTGAAGTATGATTTTTTTATGAAAGGTCACTAGAAATTGGACTAAAAGAACACACTCAGTAGAACTGCATTAACTTGAATCTTTTAACTTTAACCTTCATTTATCCGGAGAACATGAAATGACTGGACATGGTGTTCATTTTAATTCAGTTAAAGGCTAAGTGCCTTGCTCAAGGGCAACTCGGAGGTAGTTATTAAGGCAAAGCAAAGTGTTTTTCATTTTGATCTCCAGCCTACTTTCCTCTTCCTGAGGCCACGGCCGCAGTAAACACAGCAACCCCCCCCTCAGGAGAAGTGAAAGGACAGGTGGTGTCTCAGCTCAGATTAGACCGTAAGCAAACTGCTGATTTCAGTGAAGAGTAAAGTTGGGTCTGGGTGCCTCTAGCAGTCCTGGGGGGGGGATCCATGGATTGGCAGTAAAATATAATTGCTTCATTTAACACAGTACCAAACTGTCTATCCTCACTGCACTGAAGCAGTTGTTATCAAATCCAAACATGTGGTTTAATGTATGTTTTCTCTCTGCTGTTGATCTAAAGCTATAGCTCTCCTTAAATAAACCCTGACCCTCTCTGTTGTCATTTCCCCTGCCTGTCTTTGCACAGTTCATCTAATTTCCACTTATAGTGCCCCACACAGGCACATTACCCAAATGAGGTGCAATTACTCCGGCAATCAAACTCTATTTCATCTTTATTGGGGTGGCGCTGAGGCGGCAGGGCACAGAGTGTGACGGCACACCAAATCACAAACAACGGCTCTCAGTCAACATGGAATTGCAATTAACACGGCCAATTGCTGAGCTTTATTCTGGCTTTCAGCGGGGTGGCGTGACCCTCCTGTTGTTTGGGTTGTTGGTACTTGACATCTTTTGATTATTTCTTATCATCTGGCGTCACTTGATTTTTGTGTGCGTGTGGTGTGTTTGCAAGTGTGGTGTTTAGGTCTCTGTCAGGGTGTTGTTTTTACAAATATGACGATGGGATTCATTTCAAATGTTAAATAATATTTCTACTTTGCATGTAGTATATTCCATTTCAAGCATATTCCTAACCTCGACACCATAACGGTTAAAATTAAGATTTTGTATGAACCCTGACTAATAAATAAGGATATTTTGCTGCTTGTTAAGTTAAGGCAATGCCTTTGACCTCATCATTTATAACATTATCGTAACACATTTATTCTCCTCCTCCAGGGGGAAAGACAGAAATCCGCTGGCATTGTTATTAAGCTAAATGACTGCAGGGCTTTCATGGTTTGCTTCTGTGCTGTCAAAAGCCATTGGCAGTAGTTTTTCTTTTGGAAAAAAAACAATTAGACAATGTGACATTTCAGTTGGGTTAACATTTTTGTCATGGGAATATGTTTTGATATCAAACTGCAAGCTGAATCACATCATTCTCTTTCAACACATTTGGCATTTTAAATACTCTGCTGTTGTCCTCATCCAGAGCAAATCAGTTGTGTAAGAGAATCCACAGAGCCGCAAGCAGCCAATAATAAAAAGTATATTCATACTGCAGATACAATATTGGTGTGACAAAAAAAGACTAGATAGTTAAAAAAGAAAAAGCACTAAGAACTGCAATGGCGGGGAGGAAAAAGAAAGTCAGAGGGGAGAAGTCGACGTGAGGTAATTTTTATGAGATTTTCAGCCACCACTAGAAGACAGGGAGTGACAGAAAAGTCGCCCTAGCTGGGTTCAGGCACGGTACAGCGATGACCAGACTGGTGCGGGGAAAAGGATAGCCAAGCAGCCGATAGCTGGCAGATCTCATAGCATGGATTGGCGTGCATGTCTGGACCGTTTCCCGGAAATATGGGAGGGTGGATCCCTCTGCAGCCATCTACACCAGCACCAGGGTTCTGAATCTAGCCAGGGGAAGGAGTGCAAGATGGGAGAGACATGGGAGAATTTGGGGAGGATGAAGCGAAGGCGGGTTATTGGATGAGCTGTTCGGGTTTGTAGCGAAAGTTGGGGTAGGTCGGCTGGGAGGGAGGTGTGTTAGTCCAGATGGAGGATTACACGAACAAGGTAGTGGGCAGAGTTCCCTGGAGAGGACGGGGAAACCAGCATCTCTTTCTTTTCCTCTAACTTTTAATTTCTCTTCTTAACATATCAACTTCTCTTCCAGCCTTGGATTGAAACCCCAAAGCAACTTACCAGATGAATATTAAAAATATGAGCCCTTTTATTAAACCACAACTCATGTGGTGCAGCTCGAGCTGAGTGCTGCAGCAGTGTACAAACATGATTTAAAAAGAATCAGAGTCACTGTGTTGGTGATCTGTAACATTGGCTTTAACCTTCAACCGTAATCTTTAGAAATGTGTGAGAGACAAGCTTTCTTTTATGTCACTTATAATTTATTTGAATATACAAATAATTAGATTTTTCTTTTTATACTGCAGGTTAGCAGCAGGTTAGCTTAGTATAGCATAAAACCATAAAAGTACATCTTGTCATTTTTACACTTTGTATTTATTACACGAGAAGTAACATGCTACTTAGTGAGCTTTAAAGGGCTGGTAGGTGCATTGTTTTAAGGTGAAAACGGTTTCATTATTTTTTGGCTCAATTCGTGAACAATTCACAAATTCATATTTCTTATTGCAGTTAATGGACTGGCTTAAAGTGTGTTTGTGTGGGTTTTCTTACATTTGACCATGACCATGTAGACATCTATGGTGCAAATGGGTGGCTGGGGCAGACGCTCCCCTTTCTCCAGAATGTCTGGGATTTCTCGTGTGGGGATCCCATCGTACGGTTTCCCTCCGAATGTCATCAGCTCCCAGATGGTCACTCCTGGGTGAGAACAGAGACAGACATGGAGAGATGGAAAGGTGAGGCAAAGAGCCAGAGAACAACACAGAACAACATAAGCAGATAAATAAAGGGGGCCAGAATGCAAATACAGGAAACAGGATTTCAGGTCATTGACTTCCTTCCTCCCACAGGTATGAGCATGTAAAAGAGTGACGTCTACACATAGGCATGAACAACAGTACATTAAGCACTCACCATAACTCCACACGTCACTCTGATGGGTGAACTTCCTGTAGTGGATGCATTCCAGAGCCATCCATTTAATGGGCATCTGAGGAGAGAGGGATACATACATGCAGGAAGAGATTATATAATGAAAAGAGACAAGAAAGAGGCAAGAAAAAGAGAATAAATCAGAATCATAAATGTCACATTTATTGTATTTATTAGCACCTGAATTGCACACAATCTTTCTTTAGTTTGCTCAACATCTTTTAATCAAACGCTGGTGAAATATTGGGAAATCGACAGTGTTTTGTATTGCTCAATATTACTCAAGTACTGTGATTGATTAGCTTCAGTCTAACCCAGGGGTCATCAATAGTGAGCGTGCTTTTTGAGATACTAAATGAGACTGTATTGGCCATTTGTTTCACATTATCTCAATAAGCTGGTAGGATTAGAGCAGGCAGTGTGTGCAGTAGTAATAACACATCACCACATCCTAACTGTTGATGATTTCCATGTTGACTTCAGAGGGGAATTTTCATCTGTAAAGGCCACTGAAGAAGGCAGCTATCTGGCCTTTTGGGAAGCAAAAGTCAGATGGCTGCATTAAACCCACAGATAACAGCTCCAACTCCAACTCAAGATGCGGTGGCTACCCTGAGGCCTCCAGCTGAAGAGATGCAGCAGCCAATTTCATAAAAGGAGTTGATCAGCACAATTTACATAGCAAGTCTCAAGCGAGGGGAAGAGAAGGGGCTTCTGATTAATGTAGTCTGGGTCCCCAAACAAAACAAACTGATTGGAACTGTGGCTGCATTATTTGTTTGGATGAAGTGCGTCCAAATTGTATTTTACTGAAGCTAAATTCACCTGACCTTGCCTGACCAAAAGAGTTTCACAGATTGGCAAAGATGCTGTTTTAGTTTGCCTTTCATAGAACTATGTGTTCACCTCATTTATCCGCAAACGCCCACACTAAGCTGCTTAAATTTGAAAATGTCATTAATGTATGAAAATGCTTTTTGGAAAAAAAAGTCTCCATTAAATTGAAAATTGAAAAAGGAAAAAGATCTTCTTTTTCTTCCCTCTTTGGCTGGTAAACAAGCAAATTATGCATCACAGCCAACATCTTGTAAGGTGGAGACAAGTCAGCCCAGTTATTCTGTTTTCTCTGTTCAGCCCTCTGATGCTCTCCATCATCACCTCTGCTGTGTTTCTATACAGCCGCACTTATGATTTAGTTGTTCCCATTTACATATTTTTCAGTTTGCTGTGCTAGACCACTGAGCGAGCAGAAAACAGTGATTTGATCTGAGGTTATAAATATTATCTGTTAACCAAGGCGAAAAAGTAATTCCTGCTCTGAGACGTCTGTCAAATCTCTATTTTATGTTCAAGAAGTTGTCTGACAGAATCCACGTTAATGACAGCAGATATTCTGTGAGATTGGCTGTATTGGCATTTAAAATGAGTGATCACAGAGAAAATTGGAGGTGGCAGAAAGTTGTCTCTGTCTTAACTACTGCTACAGTTCTCTGACAGTGTCACACAGAGGAGGCATCGGGGTTTGTATACATTGTTAACATGCAGGGCAATGTGCTACACAAGGCAGAGGACATAGAGGGGCCACATCTATTTGATTCTAGTGCTGCAATCATTATGAGCAGCTAATAAAAGTAGTAAGACAAGGATACCCTAATTTGACAAGCTAAATATAGTCTTTATTTTTTACATTATATACATTTATCAGAATATAAATTTTTTTTTTTTAATGTAAGCTGTTGTGTGTTAAATCGTACAGAGTTAGTACTGTACACACACAAAAACACGCTCACGCCTCCACTTACACCAACCTTGCCCCCGTCTGCATTGTACTCCTTCTCGTCAGCATCCAGCAGCCGCGCCAGGCCGAAGTCGGTGATCTTGATGTGATTGGGCGACTTCACCAGCACGTTCCGGGCTGCCAGGTCCCTGTGGACCAGCCTCCTCTCCTCCAGGTACATCATCCCCTGAGAGAGAGAGAGAGAGAGAGAGAGAGAGCTATGAATCCTCTCATGGAGCCGTTTATCATTTCATTTTCCATGATCGGAGCAGTCTGAGATTGTCGATGCGGTAAATGTCAGCACTAACATAAAATTATTGTCATAACTGTCATCATCATTAACCGCACACCCACGCAGACATTTAGATTCAATCTGTCATCATTATCATACCTCAACTCTAGGAGAGAGAGAATTCTGAGCAGCTTTTACAGCAATTCAGAAATGTCAGAAAGTCAGAACTCCAGATGTGACGAGTGAAGAAAACAGCAGAAAAACGTCTCCAGTCACAATTCATCCAAGATTTCTGAGATGGAGTTATCTGACATCACATCAACATGCATTCAGACACTCCAGTGTGACCCCCATGGACGATTCCTTATTAGAAATCCTAAGATTTCTGATGCATGCATGGCCTTTGAAAGTCTCTTGATCCTTGCATGAAATGTAGCAGCTGCTATCACTAGAAACTATATTGCTGAATTGTATGCATGGGAAGGGACATATTGCAGGAGTGTGTTTCTCTTCATTGCTGCCCGAAAGCTAGAACGACCGGCTGATACAACTAGGAGATAAAACAGCTTCTGGCTGTGTTGGCAGCGTCCAACTCAATAACAGGGAGTCATAACAAGGAGTGCGTCCCTGACACGTCCTCGGTAATTGGGGCCATTTTGGAGATTGCTAGGCAGGGTGAACAATGGATGTCCTTCCAATTTGTTAACGTTGATTATGAACACCCGATGAGTAACAAAGCCTTGAGCGGAGGGGACGGCAACTTTGCTTTGCAGCCTTAATTTGTTGCTCAGTGTGCTGGACTGGAGCAGGGACTCTCGACACACAAAAACCTATTTGCAGCCATGCAAGCGTGCTCTCTCTCGCACAAACACCCCGTCGTCTGTGCTCATAGCTGAACAAAACAGCCAGATGAGCCAGGCAGGCAGACAGGCAAGGCTGGGCCAATTGAAGTGTATTAGACTGGATGTTAAACAAGTGGATGCCACTTTGCAGGTGGATCAATAAAAACACCTTGGTGAGGAGGGAGGCAGTCATTGTACTCAGCAGACAATGAGAAATCTTAACCAAGGCTCACGCCTCCGCTGGCGCGAGATAATCATTGCCCATTTGAAATACTTACGGTGAGATATTGTATGTGTGTGTGTGTGTGTGTGTGTGTGTGTGTAGGCACATGTCAAGGCACATTGTGTCGCGCTGCCTCCTCCCAGACGAATGTGAAGATAAATCGATAGTGCCGACGTCTGGCTCGCCGCTGGCTGAGCCCTCATCCATCATCTGCCGGCCTCGCAGAGACAGACATGTAGACACACATACACACACATGCTGACAGAGACCACCCGGAGACCACCTATACACAAAAGCAAGACATATCTCACCGAGCACACTTGGTGACTCTCGCAATATTTCTATCTGTCAGTCTGTTTGCATGCCTCTCCCTCTCTTTCTCCTTTATCCACTAGTTCGGGACGCTTCCTACTTCCTTATCCTAAGTCCCTTTTTTGCTTAGGTATCTCCTGTTCCACCAATAATGACAACTACTTACTGGAGCAAGGCCCCCCTTTTACTGAAAGTGTGTTTAAAATAGATTCATTCTGGGGGGTTCGGGCAGGCGATCAATAACAATGCTGATTACAATAAGCCCGAAGACGACCATGCAACGCAATATTTATCCCCGATGTCGTCGTCGAGAGGAATTAGGAATCAATGGTCCACACAGTCCATTAATACACTTCGACTTAAAGTGACAGGGCAATGAGGGGAGGCCATCACACTGACAGGGGGAATGTACGGCAGCTCAAGGAGCCAATTAATTTTCAGACAAACACCAGCGTCCCAGTGGAGGATGTGGGGGCAGCCTCGGTTTCAGGTGGAGAGAGGGTCCCGCTGGTTGTGCTGCTTGAACACTGCTTAAGTGGTGCAATCCCCAGAGTCCTGAGGTCCTTAACAATGGAAGTAGATTTGGATACATTTGGAATAAATTATGATTGCATAGTCTGTGCACTGTAGATAGTACATACAGGAACTCAAATCTGCCACTTTTGGTAAAAAACGTTACTGACTTTTCATGCTGTGGAGCCTTCAGCTGTGCACAGCAATACACAATATTACCTGTGTATAAAGTAAGTAGAGATGGTCCCTGTCACCTCCTGAAGAGCTTCCCTGATTGGTTGTAGGGTTCACTGTATTACTGCATGTAGATGAAGTGATTTTTGTTTGAGGAAGTTCTGCTAAGTCCAAACTAAATGAAGTTGCTAACTGCAAGTTGCAACAACAGACTGAATGAATAGTGAATGAGTAAAGCACCTGCCTGAAAGGCACAATCACTTTCTGCTCTCTCTCAGCCTTTATTTTTCAGCGGAGAAAGCAAAGCCGTCTGCCTTGGAGGAAGAGCTAAATCTGGGGCTGTGCAGCACTCCAAACTTTCCACTGGGCTGTTGCACTCAAAGTTCAAAGTATATATATTTACAGCTGACCTTTAAGGGACACACGTACATGTGTCTTTGATTTCCTAACAAGCACAATAAAACTTCATGTGAAAAAGAATAACAAGGGTAATATTATTTATTGATATAAACAAAGCTATGTCTTATGTCCAATTTCTTTTTCTGTAGACACTAACAATCCACACAATGGCTCCTAAAGTTCATATTGAAGCCTTTAAGCACCTGCTTAATTTGAAGCGAGACAGACCTAAGCCCATGTGGACTTCACAGAAGTGCATCTAAATCGTCTGTGACACCGTGAGGCCGAACAATGAAATTGTAACATAGAACCTTCTGAAAAGGGGACTTGGAAACGAAAAAATAAGGTGACAGTAAACGTTTAAAGACTTTTAAATGTTGTTCATCCAAACCATTATCTATAAATCTCTATATAAGTCAATGTTGACATCAGGTCAGAACAACATGAGCTGTCACTGTCAACAGCAGCAGCGGGTTTGAATACATTTGTCCAGTTCAGGAGAAGGTCTCCATTTGCAGAAAAGCCATACTTGAGCCCCGTGAAGCTTCCCCCAGCTCCCCCCAGCTCTCACAGCACACAGAGAGCTTTGAGAGCCACATGTTACACTGGAGCATTAAGGTTAAGGACCCACCAGCGCTGTTGCACATCCCAAATGACACCAGGGTATGTTTTAAGCCCTCAGAGTATGAAGTGCTACTATAGTAGTTTAATATTTCAACTTTTGTTTTTGCCAAAAGCATCGTACTTTATGGAACTTTTCAATAGCTGTTTAACCAAGACATTTGCAAGAGTCAGAGTGTGCTTGAGGACAAGTCAGCAGTGCTGTCACCCATTAGCCATATTGGTTTATGAATCTGCAGTAGGGATTTTACAGACAACAGATCTGGATCTTCAACTGATTAAACTACTTACTGCCAAATATTTTACCACACTTGATTGTGATTGTACAAGATGAAAAGGGAAGCCCTGCAGCCCCTTCATCGGTCTGATAATAAGTGTAAGTAGTAGAGTAACTGTACAATGTACGGAGTCAGTTTCAAATGGTAGTGGAAGCCACTTCTAAAAGGAGACAGAAGTAAAGTCTGACAATAACTAAATAAAATAAAGGGGAAGATGGCTGTACTATGCATTCGTTGTCAAAAATCATAACACCATTAACAAAAGTTAAAGTGGTGTTGGAGGCGATTTCTGTTCCAAAACTCTCCGTCCGAGGCTGAGCATGTCATCATACATACACAGGGTTGTGGGCTACTAAATCAATGCTCAGACTATAATTACTGTTTCGTGGTTACACGTTAATTCTTACTGGTTGAACAAAAAACTTTCAAAATAAGAATATTATTGGAGCACAGCTTCTTTTATTGGCTTGGATTAAGTGGTAATCTATAAGCACAATAACTAATAATGAGGTTGTCCTGTTCCTGACCAAAGAAACAACATCAGCCAATTTTAGTTAGTGAAAAGTAAGAAGAAAGTGCAGTACAGGGAGGGTCTGTTTCATCTCTGCTGGATCCTGAATTGTTTACAGAAGCTAAAAGGCTTCTAAAGCACGCAAGAGGACCAGGTCACGGCCCGTCTGCGGCCCATTAGCACCGTCAGTCGTCAGTAAGGGAGGAAAACAAGGGGATGAAGCCAGGTATGAGAAAAAGAGTGGAGTGGTGTGGAACTGCAGGAAGCAGTACACCTCAGCGGGGGAGACAGATGTTGTGGAATAAAAGATGCTGGATAGAAAAGAGATCAGTTGGAAGTTAAGTGGAGGAAGAGGAGGAGGAAAATTATGGAGTACAGCAGACAATAAATTCAACTCAGGTCTTCAGTAGATATTACCAACATGAGCTATCCACTAACATTAAATAGTTGCTGAATTCATTTAGTAGGGCCTTTCTGTATGAGTTGCCTGGCAACATGCTCTTTGAGGAAGCAGTGGGAACCATCAGTGGTTAAATAGGTTTAATAATACACAAATGGGCACAAATGTTTGCACAATATCCACGAGTTGCAGTTTATTTGGGAGCACGTTGAGAAAAGCTGGGAGGAAAAAAAAGGCCGGATGCTCAGTTTCTTACAGGAACGAGACGGTGAGGTGCCTGTTTCCGGAGGGAGCGATAAGAGCACCGCATGTGGTGCCCCCCTCAATCTCATGCCGAAAGCCCCGCTGCAAACCCCACCTCCCCACCAAATGGGTGAAGAGGCAGCAACAATGTGAGCAATATGGGAATGTCCGCTCGCCGAGAACTGGGACCAGTGTGATAAGGAGCGCGCACAATGGGCCTGCTCAGGTGGCGCAGGTGGTCGTCTGTCATGCGCTGTGTGCTGCACGGGAGATAGAATGGGAGGCATTTCCACAGAGCTGGCAGTCTCTGTTTGTGTGTGTGTGTGTGAGAGAGAGACAAATAGAAGGAGTGACAATGAGCCAGTCAATATCCAGATGTGCCTCTCTCTACAATCACATGTATATTCCCATGTGGAAACATTGTGGAAAACTCTTTCTGTAGCACATCTAGCTTCAACAAGCGTTTAGATAATATGCTACGGTAGTGTACTGTCTTGAATTATCTCCACGGAAACCAATGAGCTCCAAACTGCGTCACCGGATGGTTTGGATGCTTAATGAACGATTCAGGTTAATGTGACATAATGTTCCATAGATAACGCGCAGCAGTTGGGGGGCAGGCCCATTTACTCCGCATTGAGCCGTTCAGAGCCATGGTGCAGGAAAAGAAATGCACCTATCTATCAACCTGAGCTGAGCGTGTTTGAGTGTGTGTGTGTGTGTGTGTGTGTGCAGCTGTGAGTGCCAGGGGCGTGCACAGTTCAGGGTTTTGAAGGTGAAATGAAGCATTTCAAAGCGAGAGAGAGTCAAATTCACTCAGTGGGAGTGGATTTTTAGAACAATGTCGCAATTTACCAGTAGTTGATGTCGTCCCACTTTCGTTCTTAATTACCTCCACCTCAAGAGAGGGAAGCAAATGTAAAACTATCTAAGCTCTGTCGCCATGATCTGAACTCCCCTGTGGGACAGAAAGATCCTTCCAAAATGTCACTGTGCGGGCAATAAAGGACCGCTGCTGGCAAATTTACATGAGCAAATGTCAATATTTTTTTGGCTGCTGCAGTTGAATTAGAAGGGGGGGAGCAGCAACTTTTTCAATCAGTGGGATACATTTTCACTCTTCTGAGTAAAGGTGCTGATGTGAAAGTTCCAAATCCTAAAAGCTATCCTCTCTTGCGATCAAATGAACAATCAGCTGCAACAAAAGATGACATTCGCAGCGATGCAGCTAAATGTGCTGGCTGGGTGAACGTGCTAGCCAAGCATCAATTAACTGCGCTCAAGTGGGATCCCGTGAAGTCTGAGATAGCCTATGTGCGGCCGTGAGGACAGTAATGACGGGTTTCATCGACAGCTTGGCAGTCTCGGAGTGCGACAGGTGAACCAAACAAAGAGGAGTAAGAGTGAAATCAAGAGGGAAGAAGCAGGAGTGAGAACATTTGATCCTTATTTGAATCAATTGAGCACCAGGTTATACACTCGACGCAGCATCCAACCTTCGCAGTAATGGCTGTAATTTGTCTGCTACTTGCTGTGACACTGATAAGTTATAATTTTCAATCACAGTGGATAATTATCGCGGTGAGAAGCCGTCGGACTTCTCTTGATTCAACCTGCCCACTGGCTACTTCTGGTATGGAAAAAGGGGACAAACGGCTCTGTTGACATGAACACAGACTTCTGCATGTACATGAGTGATATCAAAAATCTTATATTTAAAGGGATGATTGCATATTGCATTTCCCTCTCTCACTGCATCCTGTTTGTTTGTAATATGGCTGCTATTATCAAGAAAATGAAAACTGGATTGAACAAAATTGATTCGTATCGGAAGCCGGCAGGATTACTGCTTATTGTTTTATTAAAATGACATTTATATGACTAGGAAAAAAAGCTAGTTCGATGCAGTCACAGGTTTTCAGATGGTCACGAGGAGTTGCAGGAGAATCCCCGCAAATTTTCCACCACCATCGTGCATATGTCTGTGTCTAATGAGCCCCGGCTACAGGCGTCATGAGTAATGGGTGTGTATGCAGAGAGGTGACCGATCCAATCAGGCCTTCCTACCCAGTGGATCTGGCAGTCAAATCCCTCCCCTTATGCATCCTTGAGCACTGTTGATCCATACAGATAATTAGAAAGACCAGGAGGCTTATCCCTTCACTGACTGTGCTCCTCATCACCTCGTACTCTTCCTCCTCAGTCTTCATTTTGTTGCACCAGCAGGGACATGTACGTATTCCTGGGCACTGGTGTGTGTGTGTGTGTGTGTGTGTGTGTGTGTGTGTGTGTGTGTGTGTAAACGTGTGAATGTGTTTGCGTTGGAGGAAGAGGAAAACTGCTCAGGGTGCACATTAGTTGGTTTCGTTTTGTTCTTTATGATGCTGGATAGTATTATGGGTTGCACTGTTTGGTAATCACGGCGTGATGTGCTTTTCCGACAAGCTCTGAGATACAAAGAATAGTGGGACTGCATTATTAATGAAAGCCCCTGGGAAATGAAGTGCTGAACATGGATCACTAGCGTATAGCCTGCTGACAGTATTAAATTCACTATAACTTAGTATAATGTGTTATAGATTGTGTATCTTCATTTCCCAGCTAGATTTGACTTAACTCCCTCTATGGTAAACATCAAAGGATTCAAATTTGCCATTCACCCTTAAGCTACAGTTTGCATCCAGTAACACTGGAAGAAAGAATGAACTTTGATGTTTAACTTTTAATCTTTCATGTCAATAGATCCATCTGAAACTAAAAGTCCATCTGCTGAAGCTGAAAGCTCTGGAAACAGCTAATAAGCAGACCTTGAGTTGGGACTGTTTTGTCACACTAATATTTCCAAAATCAAGACAGAACTGTGATTCGGTAGTGTGGTTTTTATGGCTGCAATAAAACAGCTGTAGTCAATCTTAAGTCAGGTAAATTATAAAAATAATTAAAATGAAGACCGTAAACTAGTATTTATGACTTCGACTCAAAGCTTAATGAATATTACACACACACACACACACACACACACACACATATATACATATATATATCAAGCAGGAATCAAACTCAACTTAACTTCACTGACTTAACTCCCATGTATCAATCCACCTCAAGAACCAAGGGTCTGATGTTCTCTGACACGTGTCAGACTTGTTCCATTTTCTCAATGTTCAACACATCAATGATGAATACGCTGAGGTGAAAAATATGTTTCACCTCGAGGCCGCGTCATGTTTCCTCATTGGCTGTTAACAAGAATTTAAATGGACGTTGTTGACAGGAGTCGTGTTACTCTTCAGTTCATAATCGTAAATGCCTTTCAGTGCATAGCAGAATGTTTTTATCACTCTATGGTTAATTGCTCCTGCCACTACATCTACAGACTGACACCTGGTATCTGAGCTATGTTCTTTTAAAATAATATTCACATCAGAGAGAGGGTTTCATGTTAAATATATGCATGTTTTAAATATTAAGAAGAAAAACCCAATGAAACCCAATGAACAATGGTTTTATTAAATGCATTGACAACATTTCTCTGTTAAATCTATGATGTAAATATATGCAACCATTACTGGTCTGCTTACAAGCACAATGCCTCTTCTAAGATGCGTATCTCTTGGGGTTTTCTGAGCATCCCCAAGGTGTATAGTCCTTGCTAGAAAGTTGGTTAGAGTGTTTTCACTGAAGGGTGAAGAGAGGCTCTCAAGGTGTATGTGACAAAGACAAGAAACAACGTGTGGGAGAAAAGGTAGTCCTTGGGGTATCACAAGGATCACGGAAAGAGGAACCAAAGTGATGTTTACACAGAAAAGCCCACTGCACTCTATTCTGAATTTCTAGTGATATCTGGTGCATATACCCAGACATCTTCTGCAAATATAGTTTAGCTTTAGTTATGCAAACTAACAGTTGGACTGAAATCAAGACGGTTGACATCCATATTGAAAAAGTAGAAATCCATGAAGCTTTTTGCTGCTAACATTAGATCTGTCATTCCAGTCAGTTGTATTCATAAAGCCCAATACCACAGATATAATGTGTACAGCATGCAGCTCCCTCTGTCCGTTTTGCCTTTGAAATTGCATCGTTGTGTATGCCTGGTCACCTCTATGCTTAAGGTTTGGATGCTGCTTGGATAAGGTTAGCGACACACTGTTGTGATGGTTAAAAGAAGCCAGCTGTGATGGTTGGTAGGAGAGGAAACATCTGCTGGGTTTCCTCCTTTAGGGATTTTACTTTTGTCTTTACTTACTGGAAAAACAAAAAGGGCTTAAACAAATGACCAATGCTGTGAGAAAAGTGACACAAGGGCAATATCTGCAGCGGTGTAGAAGTCTAAATACACGTACGCAGGAGTCCACAGAGACGCTCCTCCCACTGAGACGCAATGACATGACAGACACAAGAGCACAGGAGGTGATTCAAAGCCGAGCCTGGTATCCATCCTCCAGTGAGGGAGGGAAAGATGAAGGATATGTGCTGGAGGGAGGGAGGGAGGGAAAGAGAGAAAAAGAGCGGGGGGGAGGAAGAAGTGTTAAGGCTTGGCTAATGACTACAGGCCAGATGTGTTTGCTCAGCACCGAGCGGCGTTTGTGGGGAAGTGAATGACACCGAGGGCTCCATACTAAGCTTGACCAGATTGGATCTCCTGCCATCGGATGGCATCTCCGGGGAGCCACCACGGGATGCAAATCTAAACACACACACACAACCATGTGGAGGCATACACATCTGTGCCACCACACAAGAATATTAACACACATGAGGCCAAAGATCAGGAGCCAAATGTAAAATCCCCAGATTTTCCTTTTCCTTTCCCTGACTAAGCAGTGGGGGGAGATGTGTGCTGTCAGAAAAAGAAGTGTTTATGAGTTTATGTGTAAATCTCTATGTGCTTAGTTTTCTATACACATAGCTGATTCTGATCGTGCACACATGCTTCCATGAATATTTTACCACACTGTAGTGCACTATCAAGCTCGCCTTGGAACAATCATTTATGGTCAGTGTCCAGCTCCATCATTAGCACTGCCAATCTGTAAAACACTGTCCAGAGCCGCCATGACAGCAGCACGCTACTCTGACTGGAGGGTTTTCCTGCAAGGCATGTTGTGCTAATGTCGGTCCACAAGTTTGCCAGTGGGTATGTTTATACGAATCGCTACACTCCCTCACTGCTCACCAACCGAAGGACTGAACGTGGCCCAGATACTCTGTCCAACAGTCATCCCACCTCCATGCCCCCCAAAAACAATCTAGACACTCGTCCAGCCCAGGCTTCAGTGCCAAGGCCAATAATTTCACCGGCAGGACAGCAACTTACAGAAGCTATTCTACTTTCATTATACTGAGCCTGAGGAGAGAGACTGGGGAAGGAAGACAGAGAGAAAGTGAGAGGAGAGGAAAGGGGAGCCAAATTAAAAGACTCCCGTAGCCCCGCATACACTCAGTTCCGAGCCCATATTTAATTTAGTGATTGATTTGTTCATTAAAATACATCCCAAACCTAATTATTCCATTAATAATCCATAACCTAATGAAAGAAATACTCTGCATATGTGTGTGTGAGGGAGAGGAAGGAGAGAGGGATTCAGTTAGTAAGTGATAAAGAAAAGATGGAGAATAGGAGGATGCAGAAACAGACAGGAGTTTTCTACAACAACACAAACATTTGCACACACGCAGGCATAATGTAGAAGGAGATGTAGGGCAAACCCTGACCTCTGTTAACCCCAGCGCATGGACGCCATGGAAACAGAGGAACAGGCAGATTTGAAATAAGAAAAGGAGATGCTTGGAAGGAGGAAAGGGAAGGGTAAGGAAAGAACAAAGACAAGCAAATGGAAGTAAAGAGAAGGGAAAAGGAAACAAAAAGGAAAAGAAAGGATCGCAAAGGAAATGAAATAAAATAAGAGGAAAAGAAACACTATGAAAGGATATGTGGAAAAAGACAGGAGGGGAAATAAAGAGAGGAGAGGACAAGACAAGAAAAAATTTAAGAAATTAAATAAATAAATAAAACCAAAGGAAAGGACCCAACACATGAGGGAAGGAAAATAATAAGAAAGGAGGTGAACAGAAAGATAGGAAAGGAGAAGAAAGAAGTAAAGGAGGGGGAAAAAGGAAAGGACAGGACGAGCCTAATAAATTAGAGGCCATTCACACAGATCTATAGAGACCTACATGTGCATCCTGTATTGTGTGTGTGTGTGTGTGTGTGTGTGTGTCGTTGTGTGAGCGTCAGTCATTGTGTGTGTGTGTGTGTGTGTGTGTGTGTGTGTGTGTGTCATTATGTGAGCGTCAGTTGTGTGTGTGTCGTGTGAGCGTCAGTCGT
>JAVQJD010027632.1:0-14831 GCA_036023655.1 Nannoperca australis | reverse complement strand
TGGACATTCAAGTGAAAGTCACTTACTGCACTGACAACCACATGTGCTTGTTTCAAGCAAAACAATGCTCATATTAATAATGTCTTCACGTAAATGTTTGCAGGGAAGCTTTACTGATCTTGTCACCTTTAACAATAACTTTCATTATTCAAAATATACAGGACAAGAACAGACTACAACGGACAGTGAGGACTGCAGAGAGAATCTCCCGTGCCAACCTGCCCTCCATCCAGCACTTATACATCTCCAGAGTCAGGAAACGGGCAGGAAGCATCACTGCAGATCCATCACACCCTGGACAGAGTCTGTTCCAGCTCCTCCCCTCTGGCAGACGCTACAGAACAGTGTTCACCAAAACCACCTGACACAAGAACAGTTTCTTCGCACAGGCCGTCACCATGATGAACAGTTATGGGATGAACACCCATAGCATCTGGATCAATTCATGAATTCATTCAATTCAATTCATTTTGCAAGGCAAGAATGTTGCGGTTTGTCATAAAACTAGTATACAAGTTTAAGACTGCGAAAATACGTAATTAAAAAGACTTCACACCCAAAAGTCAAGTCAGCAATACCCAGAGCTGCTGAAGCTGCGACGCCTGTGTGGTTTGTATGGGGATGTAGTCCGGCTGATAAAAGGACCAGGAGTCACTGGATAACTAAGTTCACTGAGCAGATTCACACAAAACTAAGTGACACTTTCCTGTCTTTACAACAAACCACAACTTTCTTGACTTGCAAAATGATCTTTTAAATTGACAAAATCGTGTGTAATTCATGGCACAATTCCAACGTGAGCAATCAAGGATTTGTCTTTTGTCGTTGACTGCTGAAGATATTTATTACAAACTAAGCTCCCGAGGGGGACACTGGAGGGGGAGAGACTTTGCCTCTCTATAAAATGAGTAAAGCCATTACATGAACATTCTGATTCATCAACACTTTTAATCACACAGAAATGTTTTATTAATTAATTCTGATGTCACCTTTTACAGTAGCAACAGTAAAACAAGAATTTTCTTCTATAAACATTGTTGGACAGTAGAGGGACATTAATGCTCACACACACACACATACAGTTCCACCATCTGGTTAGTAGCTCTGATCTCATATATAGATTTTATTTCAATAATAAATTATGTACAATTGTGTAGTAATGAGAAAGTTGTAAGACAGTGACAAGAGAGACAGAGAGAGCTTGTGTTCCCATCAGTGATGGTCATTGGTTGGGGTCGGGATCAGGGGTCAGAGGTGAGAGGCACATGTTGGCCCCTCCAGGTGCATTGTGGGATGCACCCAGAGGGAACGCCTGATGAGGAGGGAGAGGGTGGCCGACTCACCACATGTAGGAGTCGTCGTATCTGTGGGAGAACACAGGGAAGAGCGATGAACATTCACATGTTCACTACACGTTCACTACTTCAGCTCGTGTGTGAGGGTCTTTACCTTGATCTCTGGTCTCTGTTGCTGTCGCCACCAAACAGCAGCTCTGCAACCACATCCTCCTGAGTGGAGCGTTTTCCATACCTGGGACAGAGATAGTAAGATATAGACAGTTTTTAGCCATGCCAACATGCAAACTAGCAACTGTTGTTACAGGCTGAGTAGTGCTCTTCACAACCAGTAACCTGACCTTTATGTGTAAAATCAGTTGCTCTTTAATGAAAAGAACACTGGTTTTGAAAATCAAGTCTTCTTTTCTGATAACACATTGCTTCATGTCTTAAAAAGGACACAGCAAGCCTCTTTTAAACCTTCGGCTTTGATGCTCATGGTGGTTTACAATGTGAAATTAATCTGTTATATAAGATATATAAGAAAAGATTCTGTTATATATTCTAAGACATTCAACATATGTCTTTTTGCCTTTGTCCATTTATCCTCTTACCTCTATCTGTGTGCCTTTTAATATATTGGTCAACTTCCACTTCCTTTTTTCCAAATGCTTTAATTTTACAGTCCGAGTCATGTGATGTGTGTGTGTTTTGACGCAGGGTGTCATTTTCATGTCTGGATGAGTCTCATCATTGTCTTGATAAGGGAACCAGGTCTCCAAGAGAGCTGGAAATATAAAATCACAGAGCCGTTTAACAGAAACTTTGCAATTCCTGCAGCGCAACCTGCAGTTCTTCTGTTTTCCCATCAACCACCTGTTCCACCTCCCCCTATGACCCCAGAACCCAATCTAATGCTTCGTTACACACACAGGGAGGTGTGTGTGTGTGTGTGTGTGTTGCCTTGTAGGAAAGCAATCAAACAGCTCACATGCTCTGTCTCAGCTGTCACACAGTGCAACACATCAGGATGTAAATGTTTTCCCCTTCTACATCTCCCTGAGTCTTTCAAGTTGGTCTGATTGTCTTTCTTTCTCTTCTTGAGCTCTACCGTGTGGCCAGTTTGCCATTTCTTGTGTATTCAATGTAGTAATCTTCTTGTTTGGTTTAAAAATATAACCCTGGTTTGTGCTTCTCCCGTATTACCGTTACATCGCAGTCACAAAGCTAAACATCTGATTCTCCAAAAAAACACCAGCGGGAAGTTTAACAACATCTACTGCTGTTCTGAAGGTGTTTCCAGAAGAAGTCATTTCAAATGTAATATTCCAAATGTAGCACTTCCTGTCCATATAGTACGTCCTTGCTCTTTTTGCTAAAGATGAGCAAAATAATATAATGTCAAATGTTATTTTGCATGAACATTTTAAATAATGGAAAGTAATATCAATGTATACCAATACAACTGACAATGACATTGTTAATTTTGTGTACACTTTAAGCTTCCATCTGAGTTTACATTAGGAAACAAATATATATTTATCGTGCGACAAACTGAATATTATTCATTCAGGTGGTTAGAAGAGTCTTTGAGGGTTCTGGAATGAACAGGTTCTTTTTTTTAAATCAGATTATTCTTAGCACTGTGAGTCAAATGTAAAGGCAAAGTATCAGAGGCACAAACTAGAGCTATAGACATTCTAAAAAGCCTGTTGTAATGATGTTTATTATATTTCATAGTTAGCTGTTCAATTATATATCTCAATAATAATAATAATGTATTTAAATTCTACACAACTAATTAAACTCTAACAAAAATCACTGTCTAAATATCTTGTCTCTATTTTTTTTTTTTTAATTAGTACCAAATTATTAGGAAACTACTAAATGCTTTTTTTAAAGTACATTTAAGTGTGCTTGCTTGCACTTAAAATTATTGGAGGACATAATAATGTAAACAGGTTAAAATGTGAATTGTTTGCATGTGAGATGTTGAATGGGAGTTGAAGCAGTTGAAGTGTTAGTTAGAAGCACTGAAAGGGTTTGAAGTGTCTTTTGAAGTGTAAGAGAAGAAATTCATGTTACAAATACAAAGGACATGAACTCAATGGTATCTACAGCTCTTTAGTAAGGACTGCCCAGATCAATCAGTTTTAGAGTGTCTAAAGCCTAAAGCACACAGCCATCACTTTCCCCAGCGTTTATATATATGTTATTAATATTATAAAGAGTACAGTCTAGACCTGCTCAATATGAAAAGTGCCCTGAGAGAACTTCTGTTTGATTTGGTGCTTTATAAATAAAATTTAAAATAAAACAGAATATATTTGATACAGCAAAACCTCCATATAACCATTACTTACCTTTATAACCTATGATATGTCTTCATCTTCAGCTCTCCAGTAAAATGCAAAAACTTTTAACTTGAAACAAATTGACTTTCTATGGCACTGGAAGTCTTCTTTAAACCAAGGATCTAAATATCAATGAGCTATTTGGCTTTCATGAATAAGAACAGATAGCTCATGAGCCAGACTGCTTCAAATCAAAAAATATCCCATCTGACAATTTTGTACTGGTGACTTTTATACCTGAGAGCAGGCCCTCAGCTCAGGCCTCACTAACTGGATTTGAGATTCTTTCTTGGGTCCATCTGTGCCGATTTTATTGCTCTGGTCCCGTTGATTTGGAGGCCTGGAGGTTTTGGAGAGTGGCTGGTAATCTAATCTGCTGAGCTGCTGTTATGTGTGGGTTAAGGGCTTGAGGGGGGGGTCGGTGGGTTAAGTGCATCACACATCGTCAGAGCTCCAGGATTAAGTACGAGTGGGAAACTCAAACTAGAACTTGGTCTCTATAATGACTTGAATCAAACTAAATGAAATCGAAGGAACGAACAGGAATAATCAAAATCAGCTAACTCACTTCCGCTGCTGTTACTTTTATTGCATAACACCTGAAAATTACTTTGGGGAAGGGTTTGTATAATTGTTGGGGATCCACACACAGTCCATTACACAGAAGGAAGATGCAACTGACTTTCTTCTATCTTCATGAGAACCATGACTTTTTAGGGAGAACAGAGGAGGGACTTTTATTTTTCAAACCCCAGATTCCCTTTGTCAGATTTGTCAGGGAGACAGAAAAAAATGTTTCTATGGGTCCTAAAAGTGCCCAGATTACTCATTCATATTTATTAGTCCTTGCGTGGAATAAAAGTGTCTGGAATATTCACCATTTTGCTATAAATTGAACATGTAATGGGTGGCTATTTTGAATATTATTATTCAGTTTAGATATTGAGATCTTAAAATGGGTACACTCTCTCAAATGAGTTATTTTCCTTGATTTGGTATTCTTGGTAAGAAAAAAAAACATTTGGAGGGTCAGAACAAACATTCAGTAAGTCTGTGGAGGGCCTTGCTTTATTAAAACTATTATAGTTTAGTTAATAATTATAATATCTAAAATATAATATTAAATATAGATTCACCCCTCTTCCCCACAGTAATGATTTTCATACAGTCCCTAATTTAAACTTAACCTGAGAGCTGAGAGCTTCCTTTTAAAGGCAGTTCCCTCACTTTGGATGCTTTCCGCCTGTCATTATGAGCTTATTGGACTGTGAAAAATACAGAACAACAAGACTAAGCAAAAATCGTGGATGTACCACAAACACCTGTGCTATATACTGTGCATGTACTGCACATACCTCTGCCTGGTGATCAGATTGATGTAGTGTCTCAGGGCGGTGTAGTACTTGGCCAGCTCTTCGGGTGGGGCGTCTTCACCGGGGTTCTCAGGTTTGGGGGGGTAGGCGTCCGCCAGCGTCCCCAGGCACACCAGCACACACAGCACTACGGCCACCAGCACCGTCCAGGGCTTCAGCATCACGGCCATCTGTAATGGGACAGCAAGACGTGCGGTGTTAAGAGTCCTTATGTTTTGGATCAACTCCAATTCAGTAATTAGGATGACCAATTTAGATTTCTTTCAAAATAAATGTCTTGGTCATTTGATTGATTTTTTTAAATATATTATTATTTTAAATTAATGGTTGCTTGTGGTATTGTGTGCCAGAGTTTTATTTTCAATTGTATCATTGGTCAAAGAAATATAAAAGTTGGAAATATGCCCTTTTAAGACTTGTTTGATTGAAATAATCCCATGATACCTCAAAAAATTCAAAAGTAAAATTGAGGGTGATGGAGGCATAAAAATATTTTCTCTTCCTTTTCTAATGAGGAAAACGTTTGATGCATGTCAAACCTCTCCTGAGGGGCTCAGGGCAGAGAAACTGTGTCATTTGTTTTCCTAGGAAATGTCTGTTCAGGCTCAGTTGGCTGACGAGTAAATAAAGGTGTGTGAAGCAGCTAAACAAGTCAATAAGTATGATGTAAAGGAAAAAGAAGCTCTTCAGGCTGTAGGTTGACTTATTGTCAGACTGGCTAAGTGTTGTGTAGTTCCTGAGGAAGATGAAGAGGATGGATTGACTCAAGGGGAGGAAACTCATTTCACACATCACCAGGGAGGCTGTGGGTTTGATGGTTGTCATGAAATGGACATAATTTATATGAGTATGCTGGACATGTTGCAGCAGCTTAATTTCAATTCTAGTGTATCACGAGGAAGTTACAAATTTTTTATGTAAGTTTTAAGGTTATTATTGTTATTATTATGACTAATAATAATGTTCAATAATTAAATTTTGGTCGCCTGCTAAAATCTCGTTGTGTTGATTTGTGGGACAGAGTGGGTCTCACTTTCAGTTAAACAATGCAGACTGATCCACTCCAGCCAGGTAAAAGTTGCTGAGAAAGGCAAGAAGCAATAAAATGAACTGTAAAATCAATTAAAAGAGAGTCTCATATTACCTGGGCTGACTGCTCTGTGGTTGCAAAAAATTTTTTTAAAATGCGTACATACATTTAATCTTTGGCAGTGTGTTTCAATTACCCAATTTAAACATTTTCTATATTGCTAACTTTGCTGACCATTTTTTTTGTCATAGTCATTTAACTTAATTGATTCTAAATTATTTGATATAGTTTGATGGATAAACTAGACAGCAAATTATAAAAAGGGAAAATTAAAAACATCCACCTATTTGAAATGCAAAAACATTATGATCACTATTTTCACATTTGGACTGTACTTCATATTTTCACTTGCACTGATGAAATGCACAGATTATATATCTTGCATTATTCTAGTCTACTTCATTGTTTTGCTGTCCCTCTATCTGCTGTTCAAATGAGCTCTTAACAATAATTCCCATTCTTCTATATCACAGCTATTCCAGGTTCACACTTCTGCTGCTGCCTGTGATACTTTTTTGACTGCAATAACGTTTTAAACGAGAAGAAGCGGCAATCAATACTCAAATGTTTCGCGACTGTGGATGGGACCTGGTTAAACCCCCTCCGCGGCGCTGTCCGCGGTTCTGAACGGACAGCACCGCGGCAGAACACAAAGTTGGAGATTAAAAAGTGTCTGCTAGTCGGTCCAAAATAGAATCCACTAACAGCCCCTTCCATAGCCACCGTGTAAAATGGTTGTCATGTGTGTGAAGACTTTTAATCCTTTAGTTCACTTACGTTTTGCTTAAGTGTCTTAAGTTGCGCACCATAACAATATTGTCTTTTATGAGCAAAAGTCGAAGAAATAAATGCATTGGCTAAAGAAAACATTATGCGCACAAAATGTTGAATTTGTCACCTTTGGTCTTCGTGGATGTCTCTCCATCAACAACAAACTAAATAACAAGAGACAATTCGTTCCAATGCAATCTAACTTCTGATAGCACTCTGCACAGATGTTCAATTAAAACATCCTTATTCATATTGGAATGAAACGTGCCCATTTCATCCCAGTAAAAACATGTTTGAACATGTCTGAAATATTAAGAGTGAGAGATGCGAACACTTACTTTGAGAAGACTTTGGGGGTCACAGGTAGGAGTCGGAACCACAGGTAGTTTCTCACAGCAGCAGAGGTCTTTGTGACTTCTCTCCTCTTCGATCAGTTTGCACGTTGACTTCAAAATCCGACGGAGGTGATTTATATAGTTTAGCAGCACCGGGGGAGGGAGGGGGGGTTTGCGCGCGTGTGTGCGCGCGTGTGAAGCAAAAAGGTGGGTGAAGAGGCCAAATGCGTCAGATGGTAGTGATGATGGAGACATTACTAACGCGCTGGTCACGCAGTGTCTTGTGTTTTTGTTAACAGATGACATTTTGGGCCATGACACTCAAACGCTGCATCAGTGGGAAAAAAGAAAATGAAAGAATGTTTACTGTGGATTTCCATCTGTTTCCTCCAGAAAACCCAAACTGGGTTCCGGACATCATCCCCCCTTGCTGAATCTTCCTACACAGCAAGTCTGCAAATTCCCATAACGGCATCGAGGCCTATGACCTCCCAAATAAGAGAGAAGAAAGGGCAACATCTTCTTAGAAAATAAAGGAAATATCACTTTATCCAAATCAACCAGAACATTTTTGCTCCTTTGTGTGAACTGTTGCATCTGCTGAGCTGAGAGAGAGCAGCAACGATACAGTGGGCAGCAACGAATGCCTACACTTACTATCATATGATCAGCTGTCTTTTTATGATGAAATTAATTTCATTAGATTTTCGGAGAGGCATTAGCCACTGTATATAAGTGCCTGAGTTTGAGTATTTGTTAAAAAAAAAAATTAAGTTGTCACATAATTATGCTAATTGTTTTAAAGTTACAGCTATTTTATCTGTCACACTCTAAATTGTGCAGATTAAATAGCCAGCCAAGCTGGTCTAGTTCCTGCCACTAGGCGGAGCTCTGGTCTTTATACGGCAATAGTGAAGCTGACAGACAGAAACACAGACATGAAGGCATTTCATTGGAAAGTAGTTGTGCCGGTGTCCATAAGGTAGTGTGATGATGCAGTGTCCCAGCTTTGATGCACAAACATACTATATGGTTTTACCCATCACGTTGTTTCCAGCCTGTGCGTTGCTGCTCTGATCATCTTCTCTGGTTGCAGACCACCGACAGCTTCATGTCCAGCCTGTGTAAAAATAAAATGGAGAAATGGAAGCGACAAATCCTGCAAGGCAAAGCTCTTACACTGAATGAGGCCCATGATACCAGTGCAGGCCCAACATCGTCAAATGAAAATGTTTTATTGTTCATGTTCAAGTATTTCTGATGTGTGAGATGCTGCCTGCTTCATTCCCAATATCAACATCACCTCTAAAATGCTAGTAGAGCTAACACTGTTAGCCTCAGTGGGATTCCAAAAGCCTGTGGAAACTGCATCAAAGATTAGCACATGTTGGTAACGTAACCTTTCCAAGTCAGACTATGACAATAAAATGACCAGCACCCCCCAACACACTTCCACAGTCAAACTATGAATGATAAAACAGAGACTTCTTACTGTGTAATAGATCTTTGTTATTATTTCATATAAAGTATTTTTATTTGGGTTTTTGTCAGAAAGATTACATCTAAAACAAAAAGAAAAACGACAAGTAAGATTGAATAAGTATGTCAGGAATGCTTTACACACTGGGATTTTTTTTATGAACTTATTTATTTTTCTACAAATTTGTATTTTCAAAGAAAAACAATATACAGAAACACTGACAGGGAAGAATGTAACACATCAAGCCCCCCCCCCATCTTTTCAAAAAGCAAAAATCAAATAGACATGCTTGAGCTGAACACTTGATCCACATCAATGACACATTATTGATCCTCCTCTCTGCATGGAAGCTTGTAGGGAGTGATTATTACACCAATTAAGTCGATTCAAATCTTAACAGAGACAATGCACGTTGGAAGTGTATATGGGAGTGGTACTGTAGATTAGGAGAACAAAGACAAAATGTTTAGATTGGGACTGATAGGCTCATAGCTGTGTGCCTGCATGATGGGTTTCATACATAGTGGACCCACTGGGCTGAATGAGCTTTCACACTCGAAACACTACCAGGATGGCTAACTGATCTGGCTGGTTACATCTTTGATAAGGAGGACATGAAGTAAGGAAGAGACATGTTAAAAGAAGCTCCTACTTGTGCCTGAAGACTCAGGAAAACATTTTTAGTCCCAAGGAAATAGATACATTTGGTATTAATTATCGCTTCAATAATTGTTGTTAGAAAATGTATTCAAGATGATTTTAATAGCTTTGTCTTGAAATGTATAATCAGAATCAGAATTATTGCCATGTATGTTTACACATACAAAGAATTTGATTTGGTGCGTGGGTGCCAACAAGAGCAGATATATACAGAAAAAATTAAATAAAACCACTAAATAGAACATTTACGGTGGTGTTAAGGTGGAACCATTGTTAGAGTCATAGGGGGGTCCCAGGCCATGTTAATGAGGCTGGTTGCAGAGGGGAAGAAACTGTTCTTTTAGTCCTGATGGACCGCAGCCTCTTGCCAGAGGGGAGCATTTCAAAGAGTTGGGTGGGAGGGGTCAGCCACAATCTTTCTTGCATTGGAGGAAAGATTGCTCTATGATAATAATAACATTTATTAGAATTCTTAAGGTGTCAGTATTCTTACAAAAAAAGCACATGTGAATTTTCATATGTGAAAACCACATGATTTCATTTCACTTGTTAAAGAACGGCTGTGCCTGCAATTTATAAAAAATGTCCCAAGATCGCAAGTTAGGTAGTGGTTATGTCACTGTGTTGCTATTGTTCTTTGATTATGTGCTTCTGTTTGTGCTTATGTACTTGCACTTGTTCATATGTAAAAATTTTTATATGCCATCAACCAGCCAGGGACTGCAGATGAAAATTAGCTTGTATGGCATATGATTTATGTGCCCATGTCAATTAATTCTGAGATAACTAGATAATCAACCCATTATCACAATAAATCTAAAGGTTGTTACCTCTTATTAGCTTACTTATAATGTTTATCAGATCAATAATATAATAAACTTTATTTATATTTAAGGAGAAGACTACAAGATAAATGAACCTGTTATCACAAGCTTTGTTATCTCGACATTATAGGATATTAAAAAATGATTGCAAGCGTGGCCAATTTATCACATGTAATATGTGTTTCATAGTGGCTTCTTGTGGAGTTAATTTGGATTGTGATGTAACTCATAACATGTGAGCACTAGCCAGCCACAAATGGCCATCAAGCTAGCCGGCTAACCACCTGAACTCCCTTGCTGCCCACTCATGATGAACAGTAACTTTGGCAATGCTCTGGCTTTTCATGTAGCACCACAATCAGGTCAAATTTTGTCCAACACTTTAAGATTAGCCAAATACCTCCATAACCAATAACATTCCCATCAGTCTGATACAGTCAATCAGCTGTACTTTGCATTTAATGCTAATTGCCATATGTTAGAATGATAACACGCTAAACTAAGATGATGAACATGATAAACATTATACCTGCTACACATCAACATGTTAGCATTGTCATTATGAGCATGTTAGCATGCTGACATTAGCATTTAGCCCAAAGCACTGCTGTTACAGCCTCACAGAACTGCTATCATGGCTGGAGGCGATTAATTTGCACTTCTACATGTTTTATCAAAACTGTTGTTTTTGTCATGAGTACTTTCACACAGAAAGCAAATATTAGCAGTGAAAAAGTAATGTAATTGTTTTTCAGAACAAGTATGTTTTCTTTGAGCTTTCACATGGCAAATAAAGGCATCAACCAACCAACTGTTAGCATCGTTTTATATCAAGATGCAATTTTTAATAGGAGTGAAGTATCACATACACAATATAACTAATATGAAGGATATAAATAATCAAAACCCACTAATTTATTATGGCATATGTAATCATCGCTCTTTCTCTCTTTGCTGTGTGGGAATAACATAAAGTCTTGGTCTATAAAAGCAAGCACACACACACACACACACAGAGATGTTCCAATATAAGTAGAGAAAAAAACGCAATCAGATATCATTTTCACTGTAAAGCCTGAAATTTAATCATATAAATGTAATTATTCTGCTGGATTATGACACAGCCTTGAAAGAAAATACAGATATAAAGGATATGATTTGCAAATTTAGACGCATCTGCAATTTGATTTTCATGTTGTGTTGAAGTTAAACTAGCAGCAGCCTGGAAGGTAAGAACATAATCTTAAATGTTCTGGTGTTCTTTAGCAGGTGGAGATGAAAGTTCACAGTTTCTGGTTAAATGACTAAAATGTGCAAACCACAGTATTCTCTGTCATAAAAATGTATTTCTTGGATGGACAATGTTAGTGAGCCAGATCAGAATGAAATATGTAGCACAAAAACTTAAAATTTAGGTAATTTAGATTTCGAAACACACACACACACACACACACACAAGAATGACACAGACTTGACTGGCTACTTTTGACTACACCTTACCCTGAAAATATTTTGAATTAGGTTGGAATTGTTTTCATCCTCTAGTTTTTCTGTCATCTTCTCCTGTTTAAACTTCACTGCAAATATACTATACACAAATGGGATATATATTTTATATTTATTGAACAACCATCTATTCATCCAGTGCAATCTTTCTCTTTCGTTGTCTCTTTCTCTCTCTATATTACACACAATAAAAGTCAATAAAAGTAGAACAAATATGTCAGAGATTAACCCAACCGTAGTCTATTCCCGGAGCAACACAGGAGCCAGCTGCACTTATGTGTGTCTCCGTGTGTGTGTAATTGGTGGATAATGTAGGTGTGTTTGGAAAAGCCAACTCACCATAGTTCCCTCCACAAATACTTTTACCTGTGATAATGCTTTAGTAAAAGGCCAATTACTGGCTGTTATGTGTATGTGTGTGTGTGACTATCTCTACCCAAGAAGCCATGTTTTTTACTAAAATGCAGCTTAATCCATGAAATGAAACAAATGAAAAAAGATGGAAACAAAGTTGATTTCAGTGGCAGTAAGATACTGGCAAGAAGAGCTCATTGTATGGTGAGTGTAATATTAAGCCTGATGAACCTGCTGATCAAACTGAATTGACCTTCTCCATGAGCTGATATTGTTTTGAAGAGCTTATGTTGAAGGTTTGCTGCTGTTGTATAATCATACTATTAAAGTGGAAAAAAGGTCATTATAATGATGAACCCATAGAGAATTATCACTAACTGCAGTTCCACTCAGCTCTGTGAAGTGTTTTAAGACCTTTCATTTTTTTGGTTTGAGTACAGCAATTTTACTGTTTTGGTTCAGTCTTGCAGCTCTCACATAATACTTGCATAATTGTTAGCAGCTGTTTTCACCAGAAAAAAAAACTAAAAACTGACTGGACACCTTCTGTCCTCACTAAGTGGCAGACAGATACATTTAGCGATGAGCAGGTGCATTTTGCAGCTATTTAGCAGTTTGCGAACACGGCAACTTAGAAATGTGATAATATGTTGATGTTGTGTTTACAGCTGCCACCAAGTTGCCAAACACATCTGTTATTGCAAGTTTAAATGTGGCTAGGTTACAATGAAATTCAATGAATGCATTGCCTGGTCAGAGCTGATGTAATTAGTATAATTATATCATTTAATTTGCTCTGGTGCATGTGTAATCATAACAAAGTACGGTGCATTTAAAAAAACTATTTTGTGACATTTTTGCCTTTATTTAATAGTGACAGCTGAAGAGAGAGACAGGAAAGGTGGGAAATAGAGAGGAGATGACATACAGCCAAGGGCCCGGCTCAGAATCAAGGAACCAAGGCTGCTGCGGTAAGAACTCAGCCTTACTGGTATGGGCTCTACCAGGTGAACATCCAGGGAACTCAATTTGAACAGGCAGCAGAAAAAGAATCCATAGAAAATTGTCAGAAAATGGCATATGCAGCTTAAAGCCTCGGTAGCTGATGGAGCATGGTTGAGTCAGTGGGAATGATCAGCAACCCAACAGATTTTATGATCCAAGGTGGTAATAAACTGCCAGTGAGCAAACTCTAACACCGTGAGATGCCATCAAATTGTATTTTAAACAAATTAATTAGGAAGATACAAAAATAGAGGTTAACAGCATAAAAATATTATTAATCCTATAACTTTATTTATTTTTGTAAATCAATGTGGAAATGAGGAATAGTTAGATTTTCTGAATTAGGTGTTTTTCTGGTGGAGAATTTAGGGGGAGAAGATTGGTACCACTCACATGTCTCTCCATTTAACATAAGGATACAGTCGGCAGCTGGTTAGCTTTGCTAATCTTAGTTTAATCTGTATAAAAACCAAAGTGTAAAAGTGTTTTGTAAAGGGTTACATGTCGGACTATTTCTTGGCTGGGAGCAGTAACTTCCTGGAGTCTCCGCTGGTTGCTTGGCAACTGCTCCCGATTGCTAAATCCTCCAAATCCCCAGGAAGATGAGCAAAGTTATTACCTGAGAGGAAGCTCCAGCCGTGCTTGAGAATCAAAAATGAAATTGTATGAGTTCAGAGGCACCGTACTGATAGATGTTGATAAGAAATTTGGTTAATCTGTGTCACATGGAACATAAAGTCATAAAGCCTATAGATAAGCATACAAGTTGAGACATTGCTAAAAAGTTAAATTTTAAAGTCCCACAGAGTCCCACCTACAGCAAATTTGCATCATTTTGAGCCCACTCAGAATCTCAGAATGCAATCATAGAGCCTCTAAGATTTGCACTCAGTATGAACTAGAATGTGGCACAGTGAAATTTCTTTGGCTGGAACTTTGATGACGTAGTGACTACTTACACTAGCCTGACATCACCAGACCAATTTGTAAATGCAAACTAGTCTGGAAACTCAGTTCATTTTGGATTGCCCAGGGGTGTTATCAACGGGTGCAGATCAAATTGCCTGGACGTAATTGGAGAGACATTCAACCAATCAGAGCAACAAAACGTGTGACATAGCGCTGAGCGGCAAACACATCTTTCTAATCAACAAAAGTTTTAAGTGCAGTTGTTTGTTCTTTTAGAGAAAATAACATATATATATGACATAATATATATGTCAGTATTGTTTAATACGGATGCGAGAGCGATTTCAGAATGCTCCATATGAGCGGCAGCCATCTTAGTGGTTTATCAAAAGGTTATGCAAGGTATGTCCACTGCTTGTGGCATTCCCACTGAAAGAACTCAATTCCAGCCCCAAAAGTTGCAGTTGTTAGTGTTTGTGGGACTGTGACCTGTGTAGATGTGTGTTCTCACAGCAGAGGATGAGGCGGTGTGCAGGCCTCAGTGGGCCTGGATTCAGATTAAAGGTGACACCTCTTCCTTAATCTTCTTCTCTCTCTCACTGCCCTGGGCTGTCTTGTCTGTCTGTTGTGGCAGCACCTGCTGCAGGTCAGCCCCAAGGCAACACGTGCACACACACACACACACACACACACACACATGTTGGTTTCAAAAACATCACAGACCTACAATTTTTCCTTGATGACTAAAGACATTATCTAATCAGAAACCATTTTTCTCCCCCCAGTCACATTAATACTCACATCCCTCGAGCCACAGGCCGAGGAGGTGGAGTTGCAGCCATCTTTGACTCAGGCCTACTGATCAAACCTAAACCTAAATTTAATTATAACTC
>JAVQJD010027621.1:0-19504 GCA_036023655.1 Nannoperca australis | reverse complement strand
CTGGACACGCTCGCTGCCCTTACAACTTCATTTTCCTCTTTTAATGTCATTAAAGCCTTCTCCAGTGTCTTCATTGTTTTAAGATGTTTTGTATAAGCCACTTGAGTTAAAAGTTTTTTTTATAAAGGTTTTACTTTATAACCAAATAATTACCCACTACGTTTTTTATTTTAGATCATTACATTTTTCACCGAACATTTTCATTAAACCAGAAGGGACACGCAAAATAAAATGATTTAGCCTTGTTTTCCAGACAACATCTGCTGTAATTGTGAACAGCAGTCATTAAAGGTGGTTTTCTGTTGGGTACCAGAAGCAGAATAAATTGAGAGCAGACAGACGTTGCATCTTAAAGTGGAATATGGAGGCGATAAAGCACAATGAAAAGCCACACAGTGTGGATGAAGATGAAGAACAGCCGGGCGTTTAAGAGTGCACGTGTTGTTGACGTACCGACGCAGTTCCCAACCCAGGGGCAGTGGTGGTCAAACTTGGCAATGCAGCGGTTGCACACAGCGCAGTGTTTGGACCTGATGGGCTTCCGTATCTGTATCATACAAGCATTGAAAAGATGTCTTAGTATTGCAATTATTCTTTGTATGTATTATTCATATCAATAAGACAGAAGTCAGAATTTACCAAGCAGGTGCTGCAGAATATGCTCAGATCCAGGCTGCCCGTCTCCGCCAGCTCCACAATTGTCTGGAGGATGAAACAAGAAACAAAAGCAGGATGAAAAAAAACAGACAGACAGAAAAATGAATGAGCAACTGAGAAATTGAGCTTCAAGGTCTATTTGGCACTGCAACAAAAGACCTGCTGACAGTATACAAGCGGAGGCTGGGATTTCCAGCTGAACAGTCACACGGGAAGCTCGGCTGCTAAAACAACCGAAGAGGAAAAGAAGAGGTGGAAGGGGATCCTCTGCCTGCCAAGCTGCAGAAGCCTTCAATCTGAGGTGGCTGACTAGCTTCAACCAGGGCTCTACAGTGCAAGTATTTTATTTTACATTTGTCCCTAATATAGATATGTGCGAACAAGAAAAACATTATTTACGGGCAGAGACTGCAACAGCCGAAGAGGCTGCTGTGTTTACTGGGGAAACAACTTGCAATCTGATGTATCAGCTATGGGCTGCTTACAAAGCAACACAAGAAAAACACAAACACAAACAGCCTCTATTCTTGACTTTCTTCAGATTTAACATTTCTATTACTCCACAATAAACAATCCTGGTTTGTTGTGCTGGCTCTCTGCCTACACTTATCTTCTGTGCGAGAGTTGTATCTTGAATTAATAAAAACATGTTAATCAAACTGTATTTCATGTGCACATATTAATCAAAACATGGGAACAAATTGTATCTCAGGAGCATGAATTAATACAAACGTGGGAACTAACTATCTTGTGCACGACTTAATGAAAATGTGGGAACTATTTTTATGGCCACTCCGGGCTCCGTATTTTTCACCATGCTCCTAAGTTACTCCGTGTGCTGCAAAGCCTGTGTACTCTCCGGATTAAACAGTGGTGAGCACAGATCTGTGCTAACAATGCAGGGTAAATTTAGCTCTTCTCATTAATCACGGGGCCTGGTAAGAAGCAGAGCCTCTGTCGTCCTCCATTAGAGTGTGATAATGAGGGACAGAGAGGACGAGAGGAGACTGTGGGCAGGAGGCCAGAGAATCAGCCAGCTGTGATCTCTCCACTGAATCCTAAGCAGCTTTCTGCAATACAATACAATGTGGGGTGAAAGATCATATTAAAACAAACATGTCCTACAAGCATGTTATCTCAATGCTTGTAATTTTAATAAGAGTTAACATTTAGTATAGTGAAATATGACCACCCCCCAAAAAATCTAACCATTCAAAAGTGGTTGAAATACAAGAAATCTCAGAAAGTAGGAACATTAAATACTTTTTCCAAAGATGTGCTTGCAGCTCGTTTCTTTCTTTCCTAACTTTACCTTTTTCTTCTGCTCCTCTGATGCTTTGATAATTCCTGGGTCAGACTTCCAGGATTTGCCAAAGTTGTAGAACAGAGCCAGGGTGTTGATCAGGAAGGGCACGTGGACAGTGGCAAAGGGGAGATGTGCAGCGAGGTTAAGGAAGATGGTGGACAAAGGTTTTCCTGACACGATTTCTTTTGTTTGTTATTTTAAAGACAGGTTTGTCAACTGCTGGGATTTTACAACAATCAAATCCTATTCATTTCAACCACAGTAGTGTCAGAGGTCTGATGGTATCAATAAGGAAGCTTAGCGTAGGACAGTCTGAGGCAAAGATAGTGTGTGAGGGGAGACAGACAGATGCATGCCAGTGTTCTGAAAAGAACAGGAAGTTAGTTGTTATAGTTTAGCCCTTGATTTGGCCCATCTGTCAACAGGCAATTAAGGTACTTAACCCGTAGCAACTGATTGCTGTGTCACAAATCGTACACATATTTTTGGATTCAGTGTGACAGAGTGTGATTACCATCGTCTCGGATGTTCATGGGTACACAAACAGCAACTGCTAATAGCTAATTCAGCATACTTTTAATGGTGCCAATTTGCGAGACTATTAATAAATATACACTCAATATACTCAAGCTGTAGCCCACAGCTAACTCACAGACTACGACAACATTATACTTCCTGTTTACATCCCCAAAAGCAGACTATAGAAACACCTGGCTGATATCATTTGCTGTGTGTTTACTACAATGATGTCAATGTGAGGCAGACTTTCACTTCACAGTAACTTGACTAACAGGCAGACTGTGATGCAGAGAGCAGCTCCGTCTCATCTCGACTCACCCAGGCAAGGAGGTTCATTTCAGCAGTCTCGTATTCAACCACGAACAGATAAAGCGTGTGATGCGACAGCTGTGGACGGGCCTAGTCAAGACTGGAACTGATTAGTAGCAGAGTCAGTGGTGCAGGTGTGCATGAGTCAGCTGGATCTCACAAGAAACCAGCCAAGTTCCACTGAGAGGCACAGACTGAACGCCTCGACACTGTTTGCTAACGTGTGGCTGAAACTTTTGGAGTAAAATGCCTTTTGGAAAGAAAACTATGACCTAAACAACACAAAGGAAGGACAGATGAAGAATGCTCTGTTTAACCTGAGGCGTTACATGAAAATTATCTTTCAAAAATGTTGCACCATGACACTGCTGTGTGTTGCTAGGTCACACGTTTCATTGCATTAAACATACAACTGCACACACAAAGTAGTCATTTTCAGCTCATACTGTAGACAATATGTTGGAGTGGCCGTTTTTTAAATACCCTCTTTCGGGTAACTGGCTCCAGAAAGGTGGCTATGCTACCTCTTTGTGGATAAAATATTTTGGATTTAACCAGTCGCAAAAAGTTACACAAATGAGCGATGACACTCAAGTCCTCTGAATCATTAACAAGGGTTTGAAAGCCTTGAGGTCTGTAGGGAAAGCAATTACTAGAAGCTATGAGGGACACATGATGAGCATATAAAAATGCCTAAATAACATCCGCCAACAGCAACTGGATGTATCGGTAGCGACGTTTACACGGACACAAACATTCCACTAATAGTCGTAATAAAAATTCCTCATGTAAACCTTTGATAATCCGTTCAATAGGAGAACACTAGCGCCTAATAAGCATGTAAATGCTTAGTCTGATCATTTCTCTCTGGTTGAATAAATGTATTCTTTCTGCGCATGTTTGCTCCATGTGGGGGAAACATCTATGGCCGATTTGAGGATTGTGTTTTTAAAAAAAAGTTATATAGGCATGTAAAAGCACATCTTATCGCTTTATTCAGTGTCCATGTAACTGCAGCTAGTATGGTATTTGAAGACTGCGATGATGTGCAGACACATACTGAAGGTGAATTCATGATGAAGAAAGTTTTTGCTGCTAGAAGTAAAAAAAGCTAAATATATCTTGAAATTAGCACGGTGTTTTTTCAAAGCTTCAGGTTTTGCCCTGACTTGATTCCAATATCATCGTTGGGTTAATGTTCGACATTCACCTGCTGGAAATGCATTTATGAGCAAAATCTATTGAGCTCCACCCGCGGTTTGCAAAATACTGGGCTGCATAACTACACTGCAACATCTCCCATTCCTGCCTCTACACCGCATTACCGTCTTTTACTTTAAGTAACTGAATGGAAATGGAATGGTTTCCTTTCACATTCGGCCAGGACATTTTAAACCAGATGTTGGAATCTTTTAGCCCATGACACAAATGAATAATCCAAGTTGGATAAATGTTGACTTAAACCGCACGCTCGTACAAGAAGCGAGAGTAAAATGACGCCCCGCCCGACAACACAGATAGAAGAATACAAAGGAGGACATGTTTGTAATGTCCAAAACCAACAACTGGACCGTAGCCATCCAAAACTAGCAGATTTGAAACTAATTTTCAGAAAATCTAAATCAAAAATGCAAATTATCATGTTTCCATCCACTGCTGTTCTTCATAGCCACTTCACACAGGCCAGCTCTCCTGAAAGTAGGTAGGAGAGAACGCCTCTCTCAAGCTATTATTGGTCACTTTTTGTGTGTACAAACAAGTGTCACTATGAAAGTATTCTAGGAAAGATTGTCCCAAAGTGTGCACCATTATTCCCACATTTGAACAATCATTGAATCCCCCTATCTATAACTATGTTTTTACTCTGCCTTTAAGTGTGACCATTTCAAACAGCTATTAACGCTTTCGAATGTTCCGATGACATGACGTGCAAACTAATGTCTTTTGAGCACAACCAAACCTCAACTGTGGCGGCCAACGGGCAATTCTGCTTGTGGGTACCAGTGTGAACAGTCTCACTTGAATATTATCTTTGAATGCATTATTAACTTCTAGTTAAAACAAGTATGCAGCCCACAGCACTGCTCATTTGCAAGTCACTTGATTTGCATAAAAAATGTGATTAGAAAATGTACTAATTTGTATGCAAGTAGGCAACTGAACAAGAACCAACTGTCCTACTGAGTGACCACAGTTTAAACAGACGCTGCAGGAGAAAAGCTAAACTCCCTGTGCTGCTGCAGGCCAAAGACAGCATTACTGGAGAGATTTTCATGGCGGATACACAGACTTTGTGACAACCGCTTGTAGCTGGAGGGCAAAGGGAAGTCTGAAAGAACTAATGTCTTCACACAAGAAAGAACCTGGAGTCCACGGGTCAACTTTGGGTCCATGTACGAACAAACATTTACCAGAGTACAGGATGGAAGCTCACCAAACCTTTTGCTCTTTGAAGATGAATGCACAGTGTGAAAAGCCAGCTTAGGAAGCAGGTCAAGAGCAGGCATGTCACTGTAGGACACTCCTTCCATCGAATCTGTGCAGAGTAGACACACCATGCATCCAAAACCTGCTCAAAACACATCTCCAGCAGCATTTTAAGAGAACTAAATGAGACCTTATGGCAAAGTTTTCTTTTTCAATAAGCTCAGGTCAAAGACATCTTACTCTGCCTTTCCCATTAGTGGAGCAGAGAGGCATAAAATGAAAAGCCTTCCACAAACGAGAACTCCCCTCTCACCTCCTGCAATTAGCAGCTTCTGAAACAGAACGGCAATTCTTCCAAGAAAAAAACAACAAAAAGGACGAGCAGCCACACTGAAGCCAACAGAAACTCTTTGGAGTTGCTTCGTTGGGTTTCACCCAGCAGCTGTTACACATTAACCTCCCTGTTCCAAGGATGTTACATTCGCAAACAATACGATTCTTTTTAGCGGCTCTTTGGTACAAACGAAGGGAACCGAGATGAACTTGGTGAGAGCAGATCTTCTTATCGTTATAATAAACATATATATAAACTTCACTGCCTGCTCTAAATCAACGCCCCTGTACTTGAACAGTGAGAACCAGTGTTGCGTGGATTGCATTCAAGGCCAAAGTAGTATATTCACAGACACTGCAGAGGGATACGGTGTCACCTCGTGTAATCTTTACAGTGCAGATCATTTCATTTAGTTCCAGTCCACACATGCAAAATGAAATTATATTGATGGGATGTCCAAGTTTGACTCTGATTTTGCAGATAAACCTAGTAACCCCGTCTCCTAAAAGAAAAAGAAAATGAATGATGAGCTGTTCTTCTGAACAGTAAAGGAACGGAGCCATAAAATCCGGCTCCTTTCAAAGAACCTTAATTCCCATGACTACCTTGTTCACAATTGTAACACAGCAACAAACACTGAACCATAACGTATTCTACACAAAATTCATATTCATCACAATAACACCCTAGGGCTTCTGGCACTTCATGTCTGCATTTGTTTAATATCATTTCCACCCACCCCTTCTGCTCTTTACATTAACCTCTCTTTCCCCAGTCCATAATCCACTGAAACCTAACCTCACTGATGCTCTATCCTGCCAACACAAGTACTTTTCCTGGTAATCTTTTGTCTTTTTCAACAAAAATGCACCACAGGCAGCAGACAGCGGTACAAATTGATTTTCAGTCCATATTTTATTGAGATCCTCCCTTCTTGGAGATCCTGTTTGCCAGATTTACAAACTGGCCCAAGAGATTCATAAAAGCTCTTGGCTTATGTTGTATGACTTGTGCAATTGCTCAAAAGCCAAGAAGAAAGAGACAATTTCAACCAGCATGTGACACAACTGCAAGGCATTGAATGGATGTCTTTTTTCCAGCAAACTGACAGTGGGTGCCAAGTGGATTGTGGGTGAATAAGACTAAAACAGGTGGAAAGAAGAGCCCATCTATCACTCTGAGTGGTTGGAAAGTGCTACAGAGGACCAAACTATTGACCCATCGCCTAATGTTGCATTTAATGTAATAGAACGGGTCAATAGTCATTGTTCAGTGAAATTCTCAGCATCAATTGAGATTTTAAAATGCATTATTAAAAATGTGAATGGTTAGCACTTGATCCTAGACAGCGTCCTCAAGCAAAACACTGAATCCTCAACTTCTCTCGCACAAGTCACTCCGGATCAGTCTCAACAATCAGCTGAATGCCAAAACTGTAAACGATTTCATTCATCACACAGACTGTAGCATTGTGTAGTATTTGCCAACACGATAATTGGGAACACAATTATTGATTGTTAAAACCGCATCATTTCTTCTTCTTTTTTTCTCTGCAAAGTGTGTGACTGTTTCGGACTGATCAACTACTAATGACAACTAGTAATGACCATAAAAACTTTGTCTCACATTGCACAGAATAAAGCCTTATTGGAACTCAAGCCAATTTCTTCTTTTTGCTAATGTATTGTGTTATCGGTCGCTGCTGAACGCAGATCATCTCAGAATTTTGGAAAATGTGCTTATTTGGCCTGGAGCAGTGACTTCCTGGAATGTCCGCAAGAAACTGCAAGAAATAGTCTGGCACATAACCCCACGCCATAAAATTCATTTCATTTTTGTACAGATTTTATAGACAGGAGATAATGTGTTAATTAGTGAGCTTTAGAGATTTGTTACATTTGGACAGAGCCAAGCTAGCGGTTTCCTTTGGTTTTCACTCTTTATGCTAACCTAAGCTAATTAGTTGCGTTTCCCAGAGTGCTAGCAATCTTCTCATCTAACTCTTAGCAAGAGAAAGGGATCCAAGCTGATGGAGACAGAAAAGGATATCGTTCCAGAACCAGTAGAACCAGGTGGTGTACATCCAAAACTTGGTGGCCAGGTAGATTCCCAGGGGGAGAGCACTGTGCATGGAGTGGTCGAAGAAAGCCCTGCACAGAGAGAGGAGACAGGAGGGAGGAGGGTTTGCGTTTTCAGCATTTCTTGAAGTGGTTTATAACAATTGGTCAAATTATACTAAGCCACAATTTTTTGGGTATCATTTCCACTTCCGACATGGCTCAGCTTATGATTTATGTGTTCAATACATTAAGGTGCTCGTCCTGCAGAGGTGAAGCCTGCTCACTGTAGCACATATAGACACATGCAAACACACGAGTCCTTGATCTGAATCCTGCAGTCAGACAGCAGCAAAAATAAACCATACCATAACCTGAAGACACATTGGAGCTGGAACTCACCAGCACAATTGTTTTTTAACCATGTAACTATTCCAAGAATGTCAGTAAATATAAAGCTAACACACTGGGAAATGTGTGCTACTGTAGTCAGAGCTAATAGTGGTGAAGAGGCACAATAAGCTATACCAGCAGGACCAGATGGCAGTGGTAATGTGGTTTAAGCAGGGGGTACAGTGTGTGTGTGTGTGCGTGCGTGCGTGTGTTTGTTTAAGGAAGTGTGCGTGCGTGTGTGCGTGTGTTTAAGGAAGTATTAGTCACTGGATTGTGTGGAACATAATTAACTTAAGTATTTAGATAATAAATGTCAGAAAATTGGCTTATCATTGTTATTAGTGTGATTGAGACTCACTTGGAGAGGAACTGCACGCTGACCCAGACACCAGCATACATGGCGCCCTTTATCAGCCAGGAGTCGATGTCTAAGTCGGCGATGAAACCGACCAGCCAGATGACCAGGAAGGGCGTTCCCAGCATCACCTTCTGCCTGACCTCCTGCAGAGGGAGGAGGGGACAGAGACAGGTGGATACACATGGCAAATGAGGGGAGATAGGTAGGCCATATAGAAGGAGAGACAAGTGGTGAAAAAGAAGGCAAGGGAAGACGACAAAGTATCGAGATAGACAGATGAACATGAAGTGGATGGAGATAATGTAGAGAAAGAGATGAAGATTGATAGGAGACAGATGTAAGGAATTAAAATAAGACAACAATTTGTAGTTAGTAAAAAAAAAAAATGCCTGGGTAAAAAGAGTTAATAACCCAGCCCTGGCTGTGTGAAATGTAATGCTTTGGTAAAAAAAATAAAGCAAGCATTACATCTTTAAGTCATTTGTATTTTCACACAGTTCCCTCTCTAAGCAGCGGGGACATAAAGAGGAAGGAAAGCAGAAACGCAAGCAAGTGGAATTCCACAGCACACACTACAAAATGTACACTGTAAGCACACTAAAATTTACCTTAATTAACTAATAATATCCCCGCAGACAAGGAAAAAGACAACAACACATTCAGGCAGAGTTAAAACAGTTTTAAGTAGCAACAAGTTCATGCATTTATGGTCTTATACATCAGTTTGCTGTATCACACACACTGACGGGTAACCATGGTCCCCTCCTTTCTTTGATTTCAAAAAGAAAAGTGTGTTCCGGTTCAAAGCTTGAGTAGAACAGATCTCAGAGCTGGATTTTAGTTTCATTGTTGTGTATTTGGGAAACGTGCCAAATGGGCTCAAAAAGCAAGACAGATATTTATTACAAATACTGCTTGCAGGTAGTCAAAAAAGCAATAAGCAGGAAATGGCTGAATGGATAGAAATAGTTCAGGAAATTGGAACAAAAAAGACTGACTTTTTCCTCTCAGACATGCCACTAAGAAATGTAAAAGATAGTCGAAAAACTGGAAATCTTGTTTTATCTGTAACCCTATCCAAATAGCACCTCAAACAAACACATTTTCTTTGTTTTGTTTCCTTATGACATCAGAATGGACTTCAAGTCATGAAGGAGTGGAAGACTTTTCTCTCCTTGAAACACCACGTCTTTGCATGAATCAGTCATGCATCATAAGGACCTCTATGATTTCAAAGGACACTGGGGACATATGGAACCTCAGACCTTGATGCTGTAATGTAACCTATCCTCTTTTCACTTCCTGTTTACACAAGGTCAAGTATTTCACCTCAACCTATGATAGCTCTGTCTTTTATAATACCACTATATAATTACCCACTGTGGTCAGTGTGACTGTGTTCCTGCATTTTCCGGTAGCTGTATTGTTAAACACAGCCGGTCATTTAGAAGTCGTCTCCTTCCTGTCAGACTGTCAGAACTTTCTGACAGCTTCGGACAGGCCTGCTGTGCGAAAGTTCAGCGTGGGCAGGCTGGTCTGAACACGTCTGTTTGAACCAACGGGGCAGTCAGTAGGGGGGGGTGGGTGGGTGTGTGTGTGTGTGTCTGTGTGTGTGCGCGCGCGTGCTTTACAATAAACATTAGATGATTGCATGTGATCCAAATAAAAGGATTTAATTACTTTGCTCCTTCTGTCTAATGTTACAAATTTGAGCCCATGATTCACATTACTTGATGTTTTTTCTACTCTATGACCTTCTCTTTTGATGTGTGATATGTGTGTTTGAGCGTGTGTGTGTGTGTGTGTGTGTGTGTGTGTACCTTGTCCATCTTCAGTCTCTTCAGATAGGACGGGCTGTCGTAGCCTTTGGCCTGCCGTGCTTCCTGCAAGTGATTGATCATCCAAACGTTCTTCCTCTGTTTGGCAAGATCAAGCGGCGTTTCTCCCTAAAAAAACAAAACAAAAAAACACAATAGTACAGACCAGTCTGCACACATCCACCACAATACACCCTGAAAGCTACGGTTACATTTCCACCATTCTTAGTGACAGTCATTTGTTATTGCACAAATACGAGGAAGGAGGACCTTACCTTGATGTTCTGTGCATCAACGTTAGCATTGGCGTCCAACAGCAGGCTGATGACAGTGGTGTTGCCGGCCAGCACGGCCCAGTGCAGCGCTGTGTTCTTGTGATATTTGTCGCCCAGGTTGACAGACACGTTGAAGGTCAGCAGCAGCCGGGTGGGATCCACACTGTCACACAGAGGAGGGGGGGGATCTAATCAAGCCGAGTCAAACGAGTTGGACGCCCGTCTGACAATCATACTTGTCACAAGGAGGACGAAGGACAATGACAAGATAAAAGTGGTTGGAAAAGTTAAGTTAAAGATTTGGATCTGGCTGATATTTAACACCATTGGTTTAAACTACTCTACTACTTGTTGTGACTCATGAGTTAAATGGTGAAATATTTTCATTATTGATTATGTGATCTGCCCATTATTTTCTTGATTCATCTTTCGGTTTATAAAATAAATTTAAATGTCTGCTGTAATTCCCCAAAGCGTGTGACAAAAAAAAGAACCAAATCCTTAAATTTAAGAAGATGGAACAAGATCTTTTTGCAATTTTTGCTTGAGAAAGCAACATTGATTCAGATTGATCTGATTTACGACCGCCCATGTATAGCCTGGTTCTGGTTCTGCCTGTTAAAAGGGAGTTTTTCCTTGTCGCCTAGTGTTGCTCATAGTGAGAACTGTTGGGTCTCTGTAAAATATTTTATAAAAAGTACAGTCTAGATCTGCTCTCTATGAAAAGTGCCCCAAGACAACTTCTATTATGATTTGGCGTTATATAAATGTATTTATTTTATTTAAATAAATTATATATATATATATATATTTATATTTATATTATTACTATTATTATTATAGTATAATAGTACTATGATTACTACTATTTACATGACTTCCTAATCATTACCCCATTTCTTAGTCATGCTAAACCTCTATTTGTTGCTGCTAATGGTGTAATTCCCCTTCATGGTTCAATAAAATAAATCACTAAATTAGAAATAGAAACGATGCCCCAGAGAAAGCGGGGCACGTGTACACAAATGATAAAACACACACCTGTGTGTCCTGTAGGCTGCCCACATTAGAGGAGTCATGCCGTTCTGGTCCATCATGTCCACATCCTGATGTAGAGAAAAGACACAATAAAAAAACTGAAGGAGTTGAAGGAGAAGTGACAGGTGGAAGAAAATAAGTCATAGGGCTCCCCCTGATGGAGAGCACTGGTACAAAGTGCTTTCAAAACACAGACTTGTCCACAAGTGGCTGACAAAAGCCAAATGACACAGACACAAACAGGAAAGAGATAATAACACAATGGAGGTTGTTATTATAAAATTATCTTGGTGGGCCATATTAATCACACTTAAGATCTTATTTTCACAAGAACATTGTGAAATGACAATTTTAAGCATTTTTCCTGATAAATAAGCAGCAGTGTTGCCGTTTCCTACCTGTCCTTTGGCGATAAGATAGGCCACGATGGAGGTGTGGCCGAACTGGGCAGCCAGGTGAACACAGCTGCAGCCCTCGCCGTCGATCAAGGATGGGTCCGCGCCATACTTCATGAGCTGCACCACCATGGATAGATGGCCTTGTCTGGGGACAGGTAAACGCAAAACAGACATCACGCTAAAAAAGACGTCTTTAACATTCATGTCTTTGACATTCCTCACTATTCAGCTTCCGTACCTTGTACAATTAACATTAATATCCTCCGTTTCTTTTGTGCTTCAGTGAACCTGTTTTAGGATTTAATGTTGCAGAATTGTTTGTAGTTTGGTGAAAAAGGCCAGTAACACAGAGGAACAAATACCTCCAGACTTGTAGAAGATGGCGAGTTAGTGACCAGGTTAAACCCAACTGTCCAAAGATCAGCGTCTCATTTACTGCCACTGCTATTAAACTGCTACTGTATATTTGCACATTAAATGTAGCCTCATACACTGATTGCCTTTCTGCTCTTGTTATTTGTTGTTTGTCTTAATTTGTATTACTAACCCTGTCTGCATCATAAACATCCCCACACAGGACCATAAATATTTGAAAGACTGAAAACTGGTAAAAGAAAATGACAAAGTTCATTGCTTTGGTTTTATTTCATTGTCAGTGATAACAGTGCATTTTTACTTTGAATGCACAAAAATGGGACTTATGTTATGGTATTTCCTGTGTGTAAACCTGAGCGGATACCCAGCACTTTGTGTCTAAATGGCCGATGACAGACCAGACGAGGCTGGGGGTTTGTAAATTAAAGGTCATTGGTCAGTTGGAGGTGTGTGTGTGTGTGTGTGTGTGTGTGTGTGTGTAGGACTCCTGGGAGTCTGTGTACCAATGATAATGCAAGTGCCTGTTGTCAAGCTCATCAATAATTCAGGGCGAGAGCGCTTCATGCCGCCCTATCTGCTTGGGAGAGGGGGGGGCTCATGTGACCTGTTCTTTCTCACCAGTCACAGCAGGAATGACTGATCATTACAAAGAGGAGGAAGGAGGAAACAGACCTGATCCTCTCAGGCAATGTGATTTTGGTACAACTGACCTTGCTGTGTGTGATAACCTCATCTCTGAAATGTACAATTAAATAAAACTTTATTTGTATTGCACCTTTCATGCAAGGTTGCAGCCCAACGTGCTTAAAAGACCAAGAAGAGATGCAGAGAAACGATGACAATGAGCTAAAATAAGTCAAAACTAAATAAAATAAATCAATAAGTGAGGAAAAAAACGGGTAAACAGAAAGAGGAATAATAATTCTAAAATGTAAAGGCAACCAGAAGCTAATGGGTGTCTCGCAGATTCAGTTGCTATCTGTCGTAAGTGTGGAAGAGTAAAAGAAATTCAAAAGGAATCAAAAGCAGCATGTTATTTTTAAGTCACGAATTGTGTTCAAAATCAAAGTAAACAAAAGGCTCATGTCTACTATGGGAGATGTGTGATCTGTGGTGAGTGTGTGTTACCTGGTGGCCCAGTGCAGAGGCGTGGAGTTGAGGTCTCCACCCAGCTGGTCCACTATGGCTCCCTTTGATATGTAGTACCTGTACAAACAAACAGTCATCAGGTGAAACTCTAAACTGCATCTGACCATGAATTAGACCTGTTTCTGTTAATCTAATCTGGGTGTGGTCTGTATAACTGGGATACACAACAAACGGAGAGATTGCTGGCTGTTCTTTTGATAAAGAAAGGAGGAAGTAGGACATTGCACATGCTGGTGCCCATACGAACTCCACACAGTATGCAATACCAAGCCAAAGATATTTTCCACACAACAGAAATCCCCAAGCTGTGCTGCAGCTGTCACGGAAAGTGGAACCCACACATATACTTATATATACTTATATATACACAAGTAGAGTGGAAACTACGTAAAAAAAACCCCAATCAATTCATAGTTTCAGCCCTTTTTCAAGGACAAATCCCAAAAATATTCTGGTTCCAGCTTCACAAATCAGTTTTATGTCACTGTAAAATGAATATCTTTTGATTATGTGGGTAGCTCGGACAATACAAGCGATTTCTAGAATTCATTTTGAGCTCTAAGAAAGTGTGCATTTTAGAGACAATTATTTGAGAAAATAATGGCCAGATTAAAGAGTTACTGCACACTGATGTGCCCTTAGTGATCTAAATGATATGACTGTACTGTGATGGAACATATCAATGCTGGTGTTAGTATTGATACCTTACCAAATACATGTAATATGCATTTCTTGGGTTGAAAAGGGCGCAAAACACCATCTACTGTTGGTAGATCAGGTAAATCAGCCCTGACAGTCACCTGGCTGTGACCGGTCTACGTCATGAAATCCACATAAAAAAAGACTCTAATGAGTGTCAGTCAGTCTTCTTCGTGTCCCCTGACCCACACGCTACGTAACCACAAGGCCACGCCTCCTACAGTTGTTGTTCCCTCAATCGTTGCATTTTGTGGAGTTACACTTTTTTAATAATGACAATAGATGGGGTCAGCTGTACAGTGTGACAGGCTCTGCCCAACCAAAGAAAAATATACATGCAGTAATTAGAGAAAAGTAAAAGAGGCGCCAGCAGTGTTTACAGAAGAGGAGAACATTTAGGTTGTCTGCCTGTCCTTTTTTTCACTGAGCAACCTGAATCATGATAGGTTTGTGTCTGGAAATAAGTCTTCCTCTGAAGAGGTCAGTGTAAAAGGGTCAATAGACCACAAAAGCTGTGCAGACAAAGGAAATAATGTAAGAAAATGGAGAAAACCATTTGTTTGTGTTTATGTGTCATATCCTATTTGTTATTTATGCTAAGCTGGCTGAGCACACTTCTTTTTCCAGTCGTCTTCTCTGCCAGTTCAACCACCTGCTTAAATATCTAGCTTCACACAAAACAAAACTGGACTCACTTGACCAAGTCTATCCTGTTGTTGATGGCGGCCCAGTGGAGGAGTGTTACGTTTTCTTTGTCTGGCTGCCGAACGTCGTAGCCCGCCTCCACCAGCTCCCTGCAGCGCTCGAAGATGCCATATCTGAGAGAAACACAGAGACACACAGGGTTAAATACATCAAACTTAGACACGACTTAGTAGTAAACAATGTTGACTGGCGACATTTCTTGACTTTACGCCAGAATCTGAAAACATGTAATCCACTCACTGTGTGGCTTTGACAATGTCCCAGGTGCTGTAGTCATCCACATGGTTTTTACGGCTGACATTCTCACTGTAGCCGTGGTTGTAATGACTCTGGGGTTTAATTTCCTGAAAAGAAAGAGAAAAAGATAAGTTAGTCAAGTCATGCTGCTTTTTTTGTAGATCATGAGCATTTTATCATTTTGGAACCTTCCAAAATGCACTGGCAGGTGGGATGTATTATGTACTTATAATTCAGAAAAGAGTTGGGAAAATCATGTAATCTTCTCAATCACAATAAACTTAATTTGTTTTCACAATATTGACATATTTTCTGGAGATTTTATTGCAAAACTGTGTACATTGAAATCGCGTAGGTCAATAATGCCATAAAGCATACATGCTGGATATGCAACATTTCCCACAATGGTTATAAACCTGCAATTATTAATTGTTAGTTGTTATTAGTTGACTGACAAATTTATTGCCAACAATTCTGATAACCGTTTAATCCTTTGTCATTTTTCAAGCAAAAATGCTGAAAATGTCAGAATATGTTATAGATTTAGAATGAAGTCATTGCCATAGCCTCTGAGAACTGTGGATGCCATGATTCGTCCATTTTTAAAATTTCACAGACAAAATGATTAATTGAGAAAATGATTGGCAGATTAATTGATAATAAAAATAATCATTAGTTACAGCCATAAACCAAAGTATAAACAGTATGGCATAATCCAGGTAATAGTAGTAGTTTAGTTATATTGTGGCAAAACCAATTAACAATAATGATAGTGTTGCAAAATGTCCCGCTGACAGGTGCAACAAAACAGGAGAGTGAGGGTCCTGCCAGTCAAGCACAATCTGGACACACCCACAAAGCCCTGAGAGGAGGTCAGTTCAGACAACATAAGCGACAACACCTGTGTGTAGAGACCTTTTCCACAGCACACATCTTGACTTGTCAAACACAGGTCTAATACCATTCAACATAAATAGTTGCTGGAATTGAGACATTCTTTATGTTACTAGTTACACCTGTGCTTTATCCACTATGACAAGAGAAAATATAAAACTATAAACAATAAAGAAACCAGAGTCTAGTGCTTGCAAGGCTCTCAAGATTTCTTCACAGAGCAATATAACATGTATAGTAGAGGATGGACAGGCTACAGGACAGAGCCCCTGGTGATAACAGACACATAGTGCCTTGCTCCAGGACACTTAAATGTTCATTTCATGAAAATTTATCAGAGCATTAAAAAAGGAAAATAATGGCTGCAGGACAGAGTCAGGCTTGTCGAGTCCTGTTGCTGCTGAAGATCTAATCTGTCACACAGATGTGGTGACTGTGCTACTGACATTCAATTAGCCTCCATAGTAACGCCAAGGAAACCACATTTAGCCCCCATCGCCCGGAAACAAGGGCTGCATCTGGTGAACACTGCCATTCTGACTCTTCACTTTGTGAATGAGAGCTGAGGCTAATGCTAAAACGAGTTCAGTCGCTTCTAATATACTGACACAGAGAAACACGAGTAACTAAGTTTGGCTTTATTTAATAAAACGTCCCAAAGTTGAAAGGTAGACAGAGAAATAACAATTTTGGAATCAAAGACGGTGATGTCTGACCTGACATCAGCCGTGACATCAAAATGTGCGCTATTTCAACAACATCACCACCTTTAAAAGCTTAATATTTTGTTCAGTGTTCAAGCAGACATTCACAGCTTTTTTCACACTCACATTCATACAACAGAATAATGAGGCAGCTGCTGGAGGGGCAGGACATGGCAGGCTTGTGCTTGATGCGGGAGGGCCACAGAGACTTAGAGCTGCAACATCTCGGCCGGAGTTTAGCTTGGGCTTCCCTACAGAGCTATGGGGATGTGCTGAGCCAGCATTTCTGCCACCATGGGGAATGGTGGCGCAGAAAAACAAATAGACATGTTTTGTTTTACCCTTGAATTGAAAATGACCCATATTTTAGTACATTTAATATTTTTTTTAAATAGTCGTTTTTTTCTCGCTGATGATTTAAATTTTGATTAAACTAAAGGCCTGCATTTTGTTTCTATTATGTTAAACAAGACATGACTGCACCAAACATGCTCACAACAAATTGACCAATAGGCCCTTTTTCATGTCACAGCAGGAAAAGCACCGGTGTAAATAATGAAATGAATGATGGCCCAGTTCCATTTGGCTGCTTCCGAGTCAGAGTCCTGGTTATGGTGCATGTTGACTCATTGGCACGGCTTATCGGGATGCTTTAACAGAACAGAGCCGTTGTTAATGTCACTAGTAACACCTGTGCTTTTATGACAAGCCCAACTGTTTGTTTATTTACATTTATTAAGATATTACATAGTGGTATGCCTAATATTAATCACTACTATTCTAAGTAAAATAGTGACATGGCATTATATTCGTTGATAACAGGTGCATGGTTGGCCAGTTACGGTAATCAAGACAATATGCTGGCAAGTCAAGTCTGACACCTAGTTCATTTATGTAAAAAAAAAAAAAAGACTTGCTGCAATGTTGGACTTGTATGAAAAGCACAAAGACACTGCGCAATGCTTTTTATTTTTACATAAAAAATGATAGAGTGGTGATTCTTCTTCCACAAAACAATTTTCAGCTGTGCGACTGTACTAGTTACGAGACAACCTAACTCACAAAAAGTATGTCAATTCGCTACAGGTTAGTAAATGTACAGCCGGTGAAAACAACTTTCTCATAAAAGATTTGCATTTCTGAAAACCTGCATTGTTTACACCTTTATTAGCAAGCAGTCTTCTTCTTTCATGCCTTTGTTGGCACATTTACTGCCACCTGTAGATTGGTTTCATATTGTGCAGGGCTCGTACTGCTTTTTAAGAGTAAACTTCACTGTGCTTAAACAAAGAATTTCCAGACTCTTGAAGCCTTTATCATCACATCTACATTGTCACTATAAATACCAGGGGACAACAAACAAACATGACAATCTTTTAAATATTAAAGGATGTTTGGTTTACATGAGTGATTGTGTCGATGTTTTCACAAGAAATGTTAAAAAAAAAGAAGCACAACTGAAATCTGTAACAGCATAAGAAGCCAAGCATTACAAATCATCAATATTATTAGGGGAAATAAAGTTAATCAACGTTGCTGTGATACTACCATAAATATACAAAGGACAAATAAGAAGAACAGAACCTGGGACCAGCAGAGGAGGGGTTTATTTTAAAGAGAATCTGACTGAGGAAGACATGTGACAGAGGGGATGTGAATGGGACCGTTTTACATTTTTATTCCTGGATTTCAAGTGTTAAAGTAGCCATGTTTTGGTAATTTACAAATCTTAAAAAAAAAATAAAATAAAAAACTACATCCCTGTGTGCTATTCAGACTAGTTTAGCTGCCAGAGAGAAAGGATGATAGTTGCTTAATTATAATAGAGATTGTGCTGCTGAGAGTTGTGTCCTGCAATAGACTGAAAAAAACTGAAGAAAATCCTTTTGTCTGGATACTGAATTGAGAAAAAAGTGTCTCGCAAGAAACTACTTTCCAGTCAGTTGAGGGACAGGGGAAAGAGGCCCTGGCTGTAAAGCCTCCAACACCAGGTGTTAAATAACTTTCTCCATCTCAACCTTCCATGGAGATAACCTTTGACCCTTTACCAGCCCCACTGACACTCGCTCATTCGTTCCTGCCACCTAAAAAGCTGATGATGGTATTTGTTACTGCAGTGAGAAATGCAACTGTGCATTTTCTCACCTCTTCATTATGTATCTGCTTACTGGTGATGCGTACAACAACTACACAGATGGCAGTGATAAAATACTGTCAATTAAACATATATTATCCTTTTCATGCTAACCATTGATCTTAGGTTGGAACCTCGACCGTTCAGTGAGGCAGCAGGCTCGGCGTTTGTCAATGGAGCTGGTCAGTGAGACATATGGCCACCCCTCCTTGGGGGGGTGGAGGTCATGTGGGCTTAAGCTAAAACTGTTTAACAGCACCATTTCTTAAAATGCATGTTTACTGATCTACAGTAGAATAAAAAGTAGAAGTAGCCACAGTACAATAATGGTGACCAATTCGACATTTAGATTTAAAATGGGAACACATATAGCAATCAATTAAAATAAAGAAATTCATCTTTTTTTCCACTGCCTCTACAATGGCTGCTTTGTACAATCAGATCTGATCTGAAGTTACATTACATTACATTTAGGCATTTAGCCTAAATGTAATGTAATGTAGCCATTTATCCAAAGCGACTTCCAAATAAGAGCTTTACATCAAGTGCACAGAATCATGGACGAAAACAACAAGATGTCGTATCAGTTATATGAGGGCTGGTGATGAATAATAAGTGCTATAGGTAAGTACATCGCTGCCAGTGGCAGAATCGAAAAGAGCATTAAATCTAGGAACAGATTATATCAGTTCATTATCAAGCACAGTACAATCAAGCTA
>JAVQJD010027619.1:0-84962 GCA_036023655.1 Nannoperca australis | reverse complement strand
TTGGCGGGTATGCCGGCTTCGGCGAGTGTGACGCTTATTTTAAGAAACGAAAACTAATAAATTATAATTGTATTTTATTATTTCAAGATCACAATAATCTTCCAATTTAGAACTACAATAAAAAAACAAGAACTAACACAAATAAAATACACTTCAATAAAACACTCAATAAAATACTATTTTCCCAAGCCTTTTCGCGGAGATCGATGAAAGAGCCACATGCGGCTCCAGAGCCGCGGGTTGCCGACCCCTGTTCTAAGCCCTGCAGAGGTTGTGGGCTGATTCTCATAAAGTCAGCTAAAAAAAAATTTGCCAGCTGAGCTACAGACCTCCTCACTCTTCTTCTTACCCAAAGGCCTTTTGTGCTAAATCTTATCTTGTCTGGTGCACAAGTTACACTGTCTGACTTGTAAGAACAATTAGAGGTTGCAGCTTTAGAAATGTGAAATTTCTAAAGTGAAATGTGAAATTGCTTTTAAATGTGCTATAGCCTACAGCCAGCAGCCGGTTAGCGTAGCTTAGCATAAAGACAGGAATCAGGGGGAAACAGCAAGCCTGGTTCTGTCCAAATTTAGCAATATCCACTCCTTGTGTTTCTCATTTTTTTGTACAGAGTATACAAACAAGATACAACATGTTATGTAGTTAATACATTTTATAGGTGCTGTTATCTTTGTATTGAACCAAAGCTTTTCCAGTCTTTGTGCAAAACTAAGCTAACCATCTCCTGCCTCCAGCTTCATATTTAACATACAGTTTTGTTGGGATGTACCAATTGAAAATGCAGACCATCGAATTTTATCACTTCATTAAATAATAGTGTGTGTTACAGCAACACTCTATAATTGGGGAAAGAGGTCCAGGATGAGCTTAGCCTAGCTTAGGCTGACAAAGACATAACACAGGTGAGAAACAGTCATCCAACATCAAAAGTGAAATAAAAATCACGTTCAAGCAGCTCCAAACTTGTCAGAATTTTATGTTTTATCTTCAGAATCAGAATCAGAATCAGAGTTAGCTAACAAGCTGAGAAAGTGTGCAACATTTGCAAAAGTATCCTTTCAGTCACTGCACCTAGCTGTTTGTGGTCAGTACATAGGCTACCTTCAATTCTTAAGCTATCTACTCACTCACAGTAACGTCTCTTTCCCACTTCTTCACAAGTTAAATACCTAAATAAAAAGTGTATTTGAACAGGTTTGGAGTTGTTGGAGGCACCTTTGACGAGGCCATATGCTAGCAGTTTCCAGCTTGCAGCCTTTTGCTATGCTAGACATGCTAAACATTGCTGAATGCAGAGAGATTAAAACTGATATGAATCTTCTCATCTGACTCTGAGTAAGACACCAAACTAATTTTCCAAAATGTCTCTGTGTGTGTGCTTAACATTTGTGTGACCTTTATGACAACTTCACAAAGCAGACGCTACGTCATCATTGCTGTATTGATTTCTGCTTTAAACCTTAAGATATAGTTGCCATTGTAACTGTGCAACCCTAAACTATAATTACTATAAAGAAACAAAAAATCAGAGGCAGCCTCTGTATCACAGTGATAAAGTTTCAATTTCTACAAATCAAACTATTTCCTATAAATCCCAAAGCAAAGAGCACCTTTTGCAATGCTATTGACCCTATCTTTGTAATGTGAACAAACATTACTAATACAACATTAGGCTGTACAGACGCCCTCCAATTTTGTGTCAGAAAAAAGAACTCACATTCATTTAGAAATGGAACAATTGTATGTATATGCCCGCAAAAAGGCAAACCCACGCCATGGTTTCAATTTTCTTTTGGTAAAATAGTCACTAACAATCTATGACAAAATGACATTCTTATTCTATATAAACTATAAGAATTATTAAAAACAAATGAATTAAATGACTAATTCCTTTTTTTCTATCGTATTTTGTTCACATACAGATAGGCAATGATGATTGCTGGGTTATATTTATGTTGATGTTGTCCAATGAAGACTATGCTGTTGAGATGATGCCAAATACAGTCGTCTATATACAGTAAACCGTTAGAGTGTGTGTGTGCGCGCGCGTACTTCATAACTACATAACTAGCATGCACTGAGGCACGTCCTAACAACCTTACGCCACTGAGCTGCAAAGTAACTACACCTGTCAAATATAGTGGAGTAAAAACATATAATATTTGTGGAGTAGAAGTCTAGCATAAAAAAGAAATAAGTAAAGTTCCTTAAAATTGTACTAAAGGACAGAAATTTTGTAAATGCTTTTAGTTTTTTACCCCCACTTTACAGTGATGTAAAGATTCAATATTATATATACAATCAAAAGTATAAAAGTGTATTTCAAACAGTTTCATCTCTCTGCAGTTATCTTGCTTTTACTGATCATGTCAATGTCAACGTAGGAACATAAACATGACCAAAATGTTTATTTCAAAATCAACGATTTGGATTAATTGTTTAAAGGATTCTTTTCAAGCAAAAGCGCTAAACAATTAGTTGCAGCCTCACATTTGTGAGGATTGGCTGCTTTTTTCTGTTTTACGTGATAGTAAACCAAATATTGTTGGAGTGTTTTGGACTGTTGGGAGTGGGGGGGAAATTGTTCGCATCACAATTTCCATTTTGTACATGAAACCATTCACAAATGAATCGAGAAAGTAATCTGCATATTAATCAACAATGAAAGTATCTTTTGTTGGAGTTTGCCGTGCACTAGTGCGTGTGTGTTGAATGGAGCGTCATGGGGGCTTTTTACCTAGGAAAGGACCGAAGCAGCGAGCAGCCCTTACCAGTGAAAGCAGAGAGGGAGGCAGGGGAGAAGGCACTGTGGGCCCTGGTCAGTCTGGGCTGGCTGTGGCTGCAGGACAGACATCAACACAGGCAGAAGAAGAACATGAAAGGAGAGTTAGAGTGCAGAGAAGAAGTATTAGTAGCTGCAGAGGTTCATGAAATTAGCTTTTCAGTATGAGTGTGTGTCTGCAGTTCTGGGTCCTGCAGCTTTTCTTTTTTTTTTATTATTACTTTTTCTGTTTGATGCTCTTAGCTCTGGCAGTCAAGACTTCTGAAGCTATGTTTTTTTAATCACAGCCTTCCCCTCAGCGTGCCACTGTGAATAATGACTAAGCAGTGAGTTGTATAGAGGGTGACAAGCCACAAAAGCTTTTGAAAAATCTCTGCATCTAATAACATTTCAACACTAAAAGGTTCTTGAGGTCGGAAAGGAGGCCCGTGAGATTCAAAGGAGTCAATTCAAGCCAATCAGAAAACAATGACATGGAAAAAAAGTTGGAAAGGAAGTTTTGTGTCTTCATCAGGGCACAAAACTGTGACTGGATTCAAAACGTGTTACTTTCCTTTTTTTTGTAAGCTGTTTTTGTCCTCACACTTTCTGACCTGTATTTGGAAAACAATCAGATTGTTTAACTTTATTTATAATTTTGGACTTTGTCAGTTGCTGGACTCCCTTTTCTGAAAGCTAAAGACAAGAGAGGAAACACCTGAAGGGACAACTGGAAGCAATAATATTTCTCTTCTATTTCTGGTTACAAGGTGTCACGCTGCTGATTGTTTAGTGTGGGGTATTGTAAGCCTAATCGTGATCATGCAGAGCTGCTCACCTGTCCGGGTCCTGCTCAGCTCCAGCGGTGCCTGCCATGTCCACCAAACTCCCGGCGGAAGATACTGAGTAGGTCACTGAGGGCCTCTTGTCCAGCAGGTGATTAGATCCGCTGCAGCTTTTAGTCCGGAACAGTTTACTCAGGCGTATCTTTAACGAGCCCTTTTTGGACTTCCCTGGAACTTTGAGCGTCTTTTCCGCAGCCCAGCCTGTGGGAGTCCGCGGCGCACTGGCGCACCGCTCCGGCCGCCTTCTGGGTGTCGACGCCTGGCTCGGGTTTGGACTTGTGGCCCAAGGGGAGCTCTGGACCGGTGTAGGTGACGATGACATGGCTGAAACCTGGGCGACGACCTCCGAATCTCCGGGGCTTACCTGCGAGAGCCGGTTGGCTAAATCCCCGTGGAGGTTGCACACCTGCGCGCCAAGGTGCGCTGCTGCCTCCGCCTCGGTCGCCGCCGGGGCTATACCCTCCACCTGCCTCCTCAGCTCCGCTTGGAAGCTGCTGATGGAGAAAGCCCCGGACATTTTCTGAACTATTTCCCTTTTCCTGTTGAGTAAAAACTCGCGGCGTCCGTTCTCATCATCCGTCTCACCCTCGGGGCACTCGCCCATGCCCAGGCCGGCAACATCACCGCTCCCCAGCCCCTCCAGGACCAACAAAGCATCGCTGGTCTCTGTCGGGTCGTCCCCGGGCTCTACTCCCCCTCCTACCGGCCCGTGTGCACCCTGACACGAACACTGCGGGAGCTCTCCCGCTTTGAACAGCATCTTGGGTACCGCACCGACCCCCAGCTCCCCGAACCGTCTGGCCAGCTCAAACACGGCTCCTTCTCTGTCCCTGGTGGCGCAGCCCCATTTAGAGTCAATCACAGTGAGAGGGTTGGATCTCTCCGATAACAAGGGCCACTCGGGCGGGGTAGTGATGAGTCGATGTCGGCGGCATAGCTCCGCAGCTCCCTGCATCTCCGCGGTTACTGAGAGCGGCGGATGCGCTCCCCATGTCCGCTCCAGCAGGTTCTGCTGCTGCTGGACGTCTCCGGGACTCAGGGTGTTGTTATTGGCAGTCGGGCCGGAGCAGCCAGACCCCGGGCTCTGATCTAAACCCAGAGCATCTCTCGGCTGATTCCGACGGTCTAATTCTAAAATCCCTTCTCCATTCCGCATTATATTGGAGAAGACCAGTAGCTGAGGCCGTAGGCCGGGACTGGGAGCGAAGTCAAAGCCCTGGGCCTCCATGGGGCTCTGCGGCGGAGGAGGCACAGACAGTGGGGCTCGGTTCTCCATCCCCCCGGTGTCAGGTGCAGCCGTGCCCTCGCTGCTCGGCTGTGCTTTGTTCAGTCGGCTGCTGGGATGCTCGAGGCCCGCCGTCGGATCTCGGCTGATATCCAACCCCGCTTTGACGCCGCTGTGAGCCAGTACCTCCTTCCCCAGCCCTGCCACCACTCCTCCCGGCGGAAGATTCCCGTTTTCTGCGTCCAAGCGGTCATCCTCGGCCGCGGAAACCAGGCGCATCAACACGAAATCGGGCGACATATCTTGCGCGTTGTTCATAATTATTCCTCGGGATCGCGAGATGAGAATTATTAGGCGATCTGCTCCTCACATCGCTAACCGCGGAGATCTTTCCTAAAATAAAGAAAGGGCCAAGCCGCCGCTGCCTCCCATAAATAGGCTATGAACGAAAATGCCAAAAAATATATGAGGCAATTTTTTCATCCTCCTCCTTAACGACGGGACAGCATCCATCTGTCAAATATCGAGGGGATGAGGGTAGTTTGCTCACGGCAGAAGGCGGACCCCTGGGTCAGACATGCGGTCTGATTTGAGAAGAATAAAAGCCAGTAGAGTCTCCGGTCAGTGACCACAGTCTGCCTCTGCGTTCCCAGCCAGGCCCCACCCGCTCCTCCTCCGCTCAGCCCATAACACCGCTTTATGAGCACCGATGATGACAACTATAAATTAGTCTGTAGCATTTTAATATTGCAGGGTTACCTGATTCAGCCACACATGCGAACAGCTGATATCAGTTTTCATCCTTTAAAAGAGGAAAAAGGATAGAAAGTCATTTTAAAACTCTGTATTTGTATATTCCTGTAATATCCATAACCTAATTGTATTTGCTCGGTGCTCTATTGCAGGTTTAGGCTTTGTTTTATCTGCAATATTATAATATTTCAGATTTTTAATATTCATCTTTTTTTTTTACTTAGGAGAGTTTGGGCTCTCTTCTTGTTTTTCATTCAAATTTGTGACTACAACACACGTCTTGTAACACGTCATATACTGTGTGTGTATATATATATATATATATATATATATATATATATATATATATATATATAATTTGTCCCTTTGCAGTTAATTTTTTTTATTTTTTGTTTTTTATTAACAATAACAACACTGAATGAAGCCAAAAGTCCAGAGGTACATCAATTAATTTACACACTACTACTAAATACAATACAGTTATAAATACTTCAGAATGTTTTAACAACTTGATCAAATTTAGCAAATACTATTCAATTTTAAGCAGTTAATAAATATATATATTAAAGCCCCCTGTGGAGTTTCTTGCTAACAAAGTTTCTATTTACATTTGATGTTTCTGTGTATCACTTCAGGTCAAACACATGTGTTCAGTGTTTCTTTCCTCATTGAACATTTGCAGTGCTGATTTCTCTTGACATTTTTAAACCTCCATTGTTTACATCCATTTCCTTGCTGGCAGTCCTTGTCTTTACTTAGTTGCTTAGTTACTTACTTTACATAGTTGCTGTTGTTTCCATGTTACCGCCACCTATACATTTACTTAAGGTATCTTTTACACAATCAGTTTCCTAGACACTTTTAGATCACCTTGATTGTTATAGTGTTATGGCATGAATGAGAATACGCTTGTGGTTTCTCATGCACATGAGAAATGTAGTTCACAATTGTAGTTCCCAAGGTTAAAATAAGGAAGTTCCACAAATTCAAAATATCACAAAAACGGAGGATAAGTTAATACAGAGAGCGTTTAGGAAAGCCCAATAATGAATGCATATCAGAAATACAGCCAGCACTGAGAGCAAGGCTTTACACGTGTGATTTGTTAATATTCTAAACTTTAAACTGATTATCGCCAACTGTCCACTGTGTATAAACACTGAAACAATCACTCAAAGTAGCAATAAATAACTTCAGTCTTTCCACTCTGACGTCTTCAAATAAAGTGAATCATAGATCATGTTGCTGCATATTCCACTCTCATAAACAATATGGATGCATTTACTGGCCTGCCACATGTCCAATCTCCAACATCAGTGTATCATCACTAATCCAGTTACCAGTGCTCATTATCTGCGTCTGCCAATACACGTTGATTGAAATATGATAAGTCATCCACGATTAAATTAGCGACAAGATCACAGCGGTAACCTTCCACGAAGTTAGCACAGGAATGCTTTAAATATTACGGGCACAGCTTAGTTGTAAGTCCAGTTAGTCGTCAAATTGCACGTGTGTCGCTTGAAGTGCACAAGCTCCCGTGTTTGATGCCTTCAAAATATTGACCCTGAGATAAATCATATATGCAGATGTGTTCATGGGATATTGCTAATGGATGCTATGGCTGCTTCAGACACAGTAAACATACAGTGGTGCTGCATGCAGTGCACCACAGCTGTTGATTGTCAACATACTGTTCATCCAGTTAATAGATAATCGCACACTATGACGGTACTTCCAGGCATGTTCCTGTTGGAAGTACTGACACTAAAACCGTCCTTGAAGTGGATGGATTAAAACATAGGAGCAACATGGGACAGCACAAGAAGATATTAAAGACGATAAACATGCTTCAATAACTGGATATGTTTATAATATTGTACATTACATTAAAAGGATAAGTATATCAGTTACTGCTGTGGCATTTCCTAAAATAATCCAGGATAACCTATAACTCCTGAATCCTCCTATACAATCCAAATAGTGTTTCAAATGCTGTTGAAACAAATGATACACATCAGTATGTAATCTATACCTATTGACTCATTGTGTGAACATAATTTAGCTCAGTTCAATTGCTATTACTATACTATGTCCTCGAGGACAAGACATTTGCATGACTCACAACAGCAATACCAGTGTAAGACCAGCTTCCACTGTTTCTTCAAATCCATTTATAGTGTGTTTATTAGAGTAAGTCCTCCTTAAAAGCCCAGTTTAACCTGCAGGGCTTCTCATGGCTCATGTAACATGTTTTGCTGCCATGTATGAAATACATTTCTGTCAAATAAAACAAGTTGAAAGTGTCAAATCATCTGTCAATCAATCAGAAATATCGGTGTTACAGAATGATGAAGATGATGATGAGCTCAAACAGAGTCTTGAAAAATATTCTGACCACTTTCAAAGCTGAGGTCATAAACATTTTCACACTAGTGTTTGGAGACTGAAAAACATCCACATTCATGTCGTGTGTGTCCATGTTCATGGAAGCATTGCAGACAGTAAGTGATTCAAAAACACAGATTAGCAAGATTTGTTTGAGGGAATAAATGGTCATATTCTCAGCTGTCAACTCAGGAAAAACCTTTTAAATGTCCATTAACGTAATCTGGTCAAACGTTCAGAATTGTTTTATGGTCTACAGTGCAACACTATACTGAGTGTATTAAAATACAGAGAAGAGTCTCTGGTACTGCCTTAACAGTGGAACAACAAAAGGCAAATTAAAGCTAATTAACATCTGTTTCTGGCTCTTCAGCGTGATTTAGGCTGTCAGGTTTCCTTCAGACCAACCACACTTGCAGGCACCCAGAGGAGGCAGGAAGGAAGCTGTCGTAAATGCAACACACACACACACACACACACACACACATACACACAAAACAGATTTTTATTTGAGCGAGTGCACGAACATGCTCGACAAAGACGCATACAGTCATCATGCAGGAACTCGCCACACAAACGCAGATGCACATTTACACTCACACGCTGTCCTAATGAAAGAGGTATTCATTTCCCTTCTGCCCAACTGTTAGTGTGTTGTGTGGGTACATAAAGACAGCAGCTCCTGCTTTCACATCACTACATCTTTTCTCAGCAAAAGAACTTCCAAAAACGTCAAATTCCCAATTCAGATAAGAAATGCTTCATTTGTGTTTCAGAATTCTGAATGGCTTGAAATCCAGTAACAAATACATGAAGCACCAGGGCCAAGAGACCTGGAAATCAGAGGATAAGGCGGAATCCTTAGACTTACCTGCATGACAATACATTTATCATTATTTTGTTCAGCAACACACATGAGGACAACCAGCTGTTTGATATTAAATAAGAAACAACAGTGTACATTCAGCATCTTTTTACCTTAACAGTGTTTCCAGCTCCAATATTTGCATTTTAAACACAATTTAACCCTGAAAACAGTAGAAACATATTCTGCAGACACTGCAGTCTTTACAAATGTATTGCCATAAAAGGTAGATTACATATAACTGTGATTTACAGCCCCTGTTGGCTCAAAAGCTCAATTGCATGCAGAATATTATTTAACCAAATTAAACAGTGCTGTGTGCTACATGTGACTCAAATTGCCGCTTTCAAAACTGTCATGATTGTTTGTATTAAATCTCAGGTGTATCAGAGTCTGTTAACCTATCTCATGGCCTTTCAAGGAAAAAAGCCGAGGCTGATTCTGAATTTCCATGGAGATGCATCAGTCCAAGGCCACACAGGATGCGTCTGTTAAGAGACAGATGGGCAAAGAACACCATAAAAGTCTGGAAAATCTATCAATTTTTTTGTGTTTGTTCTCTTTGCAGACAATCATGCACACATGCAAATGAGTATAAGAAAAATGATGAAGCACATGTGCACTTGCATGCTTATGTTACCTTAAGATAATATTTTAATAAATTCCACCTGAGTCATGGTGCTCTTACAGGAACATCCAACTTTTTGTGTTTAGCGATGCAGGGCCACGTCTCCACGTGAAGTGACTCACCTCTCTTAGCAACATCAAGCCCTCGGAGAGGAGCGCACAACACCGTACAAGAGGGCTTGGTTTTGGGTTCCTGTATGTGGGTGGAGGACAGAGAGGGGAGAGAGAGAGAGAGATCTCACACACGCTTGCATTCTCACCGCCATGCAAACACACAGGCAGGGATGCTAATGTAACTACGCAAGCCTGCAATCGTGCACGAAGACACACACACTCGCTATGCACAAACACTCTCTGACTCCACTGGCTTATCAGTGAGGCAGACAATACCATCCCACATGTAGTGCGATCTATCATTGTGGGCCAGGGACTGCATTACAAGGCCTTAGATTGTGGACTAGATGGGCCTCTCAAGGGGAAGAAGCAGAGTTTGCCAGAACCGTGGAAGCGGGGCAAAGCTGCATAGCCAAGCAGCGGAAATGAAAGGCGGCTTGGGCCTCTTGGATCGCTCTTTTTTCCTATCTCTCTCTTTCCATCCCTCCGCCCCTCTCTGTTGCTCTCTCTGCCATAGAGGGAAGATCATGCTTGACTGAAGAGGCGATGTTGGAGGGGAAAGTGGATGGGCTCTGTGGATAGAATGATTGAGGGAAGATTTCTGATAAGGATGAAAAGAGGGGGGGGGTATAAAAGAAGCCAGTGTTTTTTTGCGGCGGCAATGGGCTTGCGTCTAATTAAAAGTTTGCCCTTGGTGGAGGCTGAATTTCAAAAATGTTGTCAAGTGAATACTCAAAGGAGGACATCAGAGGCTTTGCACAATGGACAACATAACAGTCAAATACAGCTGGATATAAAAGCAGTGAAGTGCAGCCCAGATAATAAAATACACTAATAGATGTAACTTCCTATTTTATTTAGACTTATAGGTAAAGCACTATGTATATAGACACTTCTGGATGATTAAGAAATAAAATGTGATGATTTTCACCAGAATTCGACGGTGACCGACGGTGACAGCTCCCATTTTGAGAGCTAAAGATTTGCATCGAATTGTTCTAATGGCTTATTCCTCTTAACCTTAACCATTTCATTCAGCTCGAGTTCAACATGCTGATACTTTAATGTGAAGTGACAGTGATACCCTGCATCTAAGCACTATTTGCTGCTTTTTGGCATCCAGATGAAGAATAATTCCATGTTCTAATTTAAAAATGAACATGAACAAGTCAATTTATTTCACAAGGAGGACGCTTTGACAGTCTGCAGATGCATAAAAAGAGAGTGCATTAAGTCATCTGCATATATTTTCATTCTAACCTATTTCTAACTGCTGAGTAATGCAGCAAGGCATCGTCTTAAAAGCTCTAAAGACATGCATAAGCAATATCTGCTCGTGAATAATTGAAGATTGCTTAACGGTCGAAACAATATTATTCCACTTAGGATGCAAGCTTACCTGGTGTTATTACAGAAAAAATATTGGTTCAGCGCAGGAAAAAAAAGGCCTAGACTGAATCAATCGGCGCTGCTCTTTGTGGTAAGACAGTGCAGTAATGGAAAATTGACTCAGGGGCTGAGAGCAGATGGATAAGAGCAGGGGGAAAGTTTGTTTGACTGTGATTCCTGATGTTTAAACTACTTAGGTAGGATTTATTCTTTCTTATTATAAGATTTAACAGCTCAAAAGTTGGCAGCTCATGTTCTTAAATGATATATTTAAGTAATCCTTGTGAGTGTTTGAAGATGTATTGAAGATGATAGCACCTTCTATTTGCAATACTGACACAACAGTTTTCAATATCATTCTCTTATCCATGTCTGTTGGCTAAGGTCACTTTCTTCTTGTTTTGCATGAAAGATTTGACCCTGTAAACCTGACTGACACAACGTGCGTCAAACATTGCAACCCAGCCATAGCTAAGAAAGCTAAGAAATACCTTGATAGTGACAGTAGTATTTCTAGTGTCGATGAATATTATTGTCCATAAATTGGCTAACAAATCATCTACAAAGGCACTACATTACTTCAGGTGCTTCCTTTATAATCCTCAAATTTAGACTTTCATCTGCATTAAACATAATTCTGTGATTTGTGTATGTTATTTTGGTGAAATTAAAACTGATGTAAGTTGCATGTAGCATGTTGCTAATTTGGTACAAAACCAAGCAAATTTGCTGCAGTCGAAATTTAAACTGCAAGATATCAAATGTGACACCATTCCAGGTTGTGAAAGTGATCTAAAGACCTATCTCGTCTTTTTTTAGTGGGTTTTGTCATTCAAGTCTACACACTGCAGTTTTTAAATCATTTAGTTGTAGAGATGGAGAAAAAAGAATTCAGCAATTTAGAGGAACTAGATTTTTCAAAGAGGTCGCCGACCTCTCTTCAATTTGCTATTGGAAATCTGAGTGGATCTGATTTGACATTGTTAGTGGGTACAGTGGGGGGATTATCACCTGTTGCATACACACTTATGTGGGTATGTAGGAGTGTGCAAACAAATGTGCATACTGTCTCCTGTGAATCTGTGTGTTCATGTGTGTTGTGTAAAATGCTCCCATTTTCCAATTCCCATTAGATCTACTGAACCGCAGCATGCCCTTTTGACCTTCTCATCTTACAGTTTAGAAATAGAAAAGACTCCCCTCGCTCCCTTTCAGGATTTTCACACCCTCATCCTCACAAATAGATACTGATTTATTAAACCGCTAGGCTAATTATAACAGCGGTTTGAGGGGTAGATTGCATAAAAACTGTATATAGTGTATTTATATCATTGCATTTCCTTAGTTTGAAGACTGAGACAGAAAGTGACAGCAAGAAGGTCGGTAAGAAAAAAGAGGAAGATAATTGTGCATTTCACAGATATTGCAGAGAAGATAAATGTCAAGACAAGGGAGGTCATGTTATATTTTATGCGTTAGCTCATACATTAGGTTTTAATTTATCCTTAAACTGGTACACTACATTTGCTGAACAGTACAGTAATTCTAACTGCTTTCAAAGCCCCTGAAAAACTGAAATATTTATTTTTAACATCATGTATTTATAACTAAATCTAAGGTTTTACTTTTACTTATGAAGAACACTCAGAACAAATAATCTGCTTGGTCAGGACTGTGTGGATGTAGTGTGATCAGATGACCAAACAACCCACAGACTGTAATCAGATTCAGGTTCAAATGTTCAAATGTTCAAATCTGATTGGTGCATGGAAGCCCCGCCTAACTCAAACCACAGGGGGAAAAAATGAGTGTGAGTTTTGCAGAAAATCGTGTATTCATATAGCTCATAGTAAGAAGTTAACTGACTTAAACGTGACATTGAATTGATATGTTTTAGAAGTCTTCATCAGCAAATTACACAGAAGGATATGAATACCCATAATAAAAGCAGAAGAATTCCAGAGTAATACAACAGCAGCATGATGGTACAGTGAGATGACAAATGGTCAAACCGTCAACCTGCTGCACAAATAAACAGAAACCCAGCTTCTCCAAGTGTGATTCATGTTTTACTGACACACATAACTACACACACACCCTCAGTGAGTCACTCTTAAGCACAAGTGTGGGTGACAAAAAAGAGAGGGAAAAAAAGATTTTAATCTTGTTATTGATTTCAACACCAACCTGCTTGTCGTGCAGCAGATCATCATTTAAAGAGGTGATGTTAGGGCAATTGTTTGTTCCCACTCCTCTGCAAAATGAGGATGACTACATCTTGAAAATGGCTGCTTTGAGGCAGACGGGAGCTTTTCCAATCAGTAGGTACTTTTCTTAGATTTAATGATGCGGAATGGTGAGCAGGTAAATCACAGTTTTTGCCCGCACGTCTTGTTTCAAAATGCTGTAGCAACAAGGATGCCACCCCCTACGTTTAACTGGACCCAGGTGATTATCATCACATGTTCTTAAAGCAGAAAACAGAAATTGCTACCGCCCACCGCGGCAGCCTGTCACCACACACTTAAAACTGTAATGCTTTGAATTTAGCCATCTGGTACAAGCACTGGTGGCAAATTCACTGCCTCATTTATTATCCACCATGCATGTCAGCATACATATGAGACTGTTAAACCTTTGGCTTGTGTGTCATGGTGAGCTGACTTTGAAATCCTGAACTGCAAAGGTATTTTCATCTAGTCCTGTTCTTTTATTTATTTTTTAAATAAAGGTTATGGTGCATCATTTTCATATTTAATTCCATTTATTTCTTATCTAACAGCAGTGCAAACTTGCTTCCACCACTAAAGTGTTCTTACCATGCAGTTATAAATCAGCCTTGCCAAAATCAGTCAGCTCTCTCATTAACATCCAGTAAAATCAAAGGGATGGCACCATGCAGTTAGATTCAGTCTGTCACCTGAGGCAAATGCAATGTTAAACACTGAACACAGATGTGTGGCAGCTGTGAATTATGGGAAGCGGCATAACTCCTAATGTTTCTTCCCTACTCGTCGTTTTAAAAAACAAATGTAAAAACCTATCATAACATAGAAATACTTCATAATTCTAAAATCACTGAATTCAGTAGTTTATCACTTCCTGTGAATAACCTTTTTTTCATGCAACTTGTGACAGAATTAGAGGAAAGAAAGTTTATTTTTCTAGTTTTCGACTTTGAGAATGATGGCTCTAAAATTTCTTTCTTTAAAGGTTATTTGTATGGCCTTTCTACCACTGCACAGCAAATAGACTCGTGACATGACATATGCGTTTGTCTGCTGGACCATGCCCCGACTTCCAGCGAGCTCTGTGAGACGCATGCACTGAATCCCAATTTCCTCGCCCGTCCTCCTGCATTACTGCTACAATACAGCTGAGGTAAAGCTGACTTATATGATTGACTCGCTTGATTGATGAGACTGATTAAACTCCAATCATCCATTTACTTGGCTGTCATTTTAAGCAACTTCATTTACCAATAAAATACTACTTAAATAATTCTGATGATGGACTCGATCTGCAGTGCTCATCTGTAGATTTTTTTCTTTTTTGAAAAGGAGAAAAAAACCCACATTAATATTACATTTAGGCATTTGGCTGACACTTTTATCCAGATCGACTTTCAATGACTGCGGGAGTAGAAAAGTAATGAGGACATTTAATCCCTCCACAAGTTTTGAGGATATGAAGTGTAGTTTTGATGAAAGATTTTGGTAAAATACTTTCCCATGCCTTCATAAAGACAGAACTGTGGAGGCCTTTAATACATCACGCAATGCAGGTTTCCCCAGGGATATGTTTAAATGGAAGAAAGTCATATGAGCAAAGAAAAACCTGCAAAAATGAATAAAATAAAACACATGTTACTTTTAGCAAGGCTGAAATGATAAAAAGGTATGTTGAAATATGCCTTTTTTTAAGTAATCTAATAAATTACAAGATCTCGAGAAGAGCAGCGCATTCCACACACCTAACTAGACGTGGAAATAGATTTACTTGCGAAAATTAATTCTGGTGTCAGTTTTGATCAGTGATGGAAAATGAATCTCTTGCAGCCATTTCCAGCCTTGCAGTAGCATTTGATAGAGCAGGGGTTTTCAAAGTCTGACATTGGGGGAGTCCCCCATGACAAAACCGGCACAACTTCATCCCCCAACGCTGTTTGGAAAAATAAAATAACTAACCTCCAGTTGTTTTTGAAACACCTTCATTACTGACGCTAAAAAACCTGTTTGTTATAAATGGATTTTGAATATATGTGCTCTTTAAAATAAGCATTTTTTTTTTTTACTTTCACGCTGCAGATTACAATAGATCATCTATCTGCATGGGTGTAAGTAAGATGTTTTTGAGGAGAAACTAATAATTACTGTAATTACATAAAACACTCATAATTATCATGGAGAAGAACAAGGATAGTTCAAAACAAACTTATTTGTACATGTTGCATTATGGAATATTGGGGGAAAAAAAAACATTACAAAACATATTGATTATGCTCACAAAGGCAATGATTACACCTTGGAGGGAAGAGCTGCTGTCTTATTTAGAGACTACATTCTTCTATTTCATCCACACATAATACAATCTGAGTGGCCCTTGTTACATAAATAGCTTAATGATATGATCTGAAAAGCTTTAAATATTAATTACTACATACAATTGCTGTTTCCTGTCCCAAATCATAGCTGTAGGCACAAACAGTTAGTCTGACAAATCAGAGGTTTGGCTCAGAGCTTTGAATGCGTTTTACTGTCTCATTTCTGCCTAATGATAGGCTAGCTGTCTGCCTCTTTATAATATTACACTAGTCACAGAGTATTGTCTCCTCTGAGTGTTAATTATAAAGTTAGACAAAAGTGTCAAATTGACCTTGTTTAGAAAAAAAAGGTCAACGACAGAAAGGAAAAGATACATGGAAGTAGACGTGCAAATCCATCTCCTCTCTAGGGCTTTTTTTAACCTTTGGTGTAATCAAGAGGCAATGCTGTCAGAAAGCAACCCGATGACATAACAGGCTGTCATCACTTCCTGAAGGTGAGAACCAAGGGACTGTCTACACGCACAGGGCCGTTGATTTCCATTAACATTCATTAAGCAGGCGTTATTTTATACGGTAAACCATTAAAAGCTCTAAGGCCTTTTGTTAAAGAACACATTAAGTACCTGCAGGTAAGCAAGGAACTATTTGACGAAGGAACACCCAGGGGAGGAGGCAATCTTGTTTCTTGTTTTTGATGTGTGCGCTTGTATGCATGTGTGCATGCTTGGGGTGTTTAATTCAACCACTAATAAAATTTAATCTGGATACATGCCTAAATGTAAAGATATAAATCATCATAAACACATATGTGATTTTGTAGGATACACTTTTTGCAAGATGTAAAGTATTCAAAACAAATTGTAAAACCGTGATGGTCGGATTTATGTATATTCCTCATGCAATGATCATCTGATATAAGTCAACAGCAGTCAACTAATGAAGCAATGAAAAAAGCATAAAGCTTTTAAACACACAAGGAGTTGCAGCCTGTGTAGACCACACGGAACAACTGGTCCCTCAGACACTCAGACTGGAGCAGGTGGGGGATGCAGATAGGTCTGATACTGCTGACTCTGTCGAATCGCAGGGTAACCAGAGCCAAATGCACACTGTAAATGTCTGATCAAAGGAGTGCATTACCGGCTCAGTGAACTTTAAGTTTCAGGTTTAACTCTAATGAGCCTGGAACCACAACCCTCTGCCCCCTGTCCAGATACTCTGATCAGAGGTTACTTTTATGTATTATTTTTCTTAGCAAAATGTGTGTGTGATGTACTATTGCTACTACTACTGTCATTTTGTATTATGTGTCTTGTTCAGTTGGTCTAGTTGGTTTAGTGGTGTTCTATTGGGCGGCAGATGATATTTAGCTTTAAGCTAAGGAGAATGCACACACACACACACTCATGCATGATTCTGACTTAAATGCATGTGCACAAAGGAGGCATAAGCCCTGTACGCAGGCTGAACTGCGGAAGACAAACTATTTTGTACATTTGACCTTGAGCGTATGATTTGTGTTACGTGTTTGTCAGGAATACGACGGAGCAAACGTGTGTGGTTTTAATAAATAAGTTGATAATAACTGCTCCAGCAGGGCACAGAGAAGTTGGCTACCTTGATGAGGATCTTCATTTAACAGCTCGCTGTGGCTTCTCCTTCTTGTTCCATTATTCCCAGCAGAATTTAAAAACTGATCCGCTGACGCCGTTTTGTCTTGCAGACATATTTTCGATGAGCGATCGTGGTCAGCGCTAACTGTGTTTTCTGTGGATGCTTCACAACAGAACGCCGCCCCCATCTTTTGTTGCATTTGCATTAGCAGTTTCTTCATACAGTGCTGACACAGTGTAAAGAGTGAACAGTACATGGATTACACTCATGCATCAATCTTCTGTGAAACCCTCAATGATCTGCGCAGGAACGGCAGACTCCACCCTGACTAATAAAAACTAAAATCTTTTAATTGATTAAATTACTTTTTAGGTTTTTAATTACTTAAACCATCTTACAGATATTCTTCTGAATGCATACATGTAAAAAAAATTCAGATAATAACCATATGCATTAATGTCAGATGTTATTCGTTGTGACCTTCCTTATCTGAGTAAGCATGGATGCATTGTAGTGATTACTACTTGCTTCCATTTGTGGATGTCTTTTCTAACAACAGTGCAACACTGTGGTAGGGAGAGCACAGTCCTGAGTATCCTCAGTTATTTTTCTTATTCCTGCTCAGGGGAGCATCACAGGTGATGCTGCACTGGAACCCTTACCCAGAGGGCAGAATGTCAAACAGGTGGTTGAGCGGATGGGCAGGGATGGCAGCACTCCACTTTGCCCTTTTCCTTGCTCTGGTGTTAGGCAGGTCTCAGCTGGAGGGCAGCTGGTAGCCAACTACTCTCTAAGCCGTAGACACATCGCTGTCCTAACTTGCAGCAGGAGCAGCAGTCTGTGATAAATTGTGCATGATGCATTCGACAAATTGATGAAAACTGGTTGTGGCACAAAAGGCTGCCAATGTTGACACCAGAACTGTTGATACCAAACACTTTCAGGACTTTGATGTCTTTTAAGGTTTACTGACTCACTTGTGAGGATGCTGCACATCCTCCTGTACTGGCTAACTGTGCAGAAAGCACTCAATAGAAAATACTGCACATGGTGATCCTTGTGTCCATATAATTACACACTTTTGGTTCTTAGTTAAACAACCTTTTCACTGTTGGGGTAATACCTTACTGGATGGGGCCAACGGAAGGGAAGAGGTAGTCTAATAGTGAAGGTTTTTCATATAATAGAGGCATGATTACATTGAATTTTTTTAAATATATTTTGACCCAGGTTAATTATTTTCTTTTCAACATTGCCACTGAGGTGGTCTTCACTGGAATGTTTGACTTCAACTAAAAAGAAAACCATGTCTTTCACAGACCACTGCAGCATAATTCAACAGAACAGTGTTGAAGACCACCATATACCCCTTTTGTTCATCAAGAAATGTGCTGTTTACTGTATACTGTTACAGTACATGCCAAGCAAGTATCAGGTATGTTTAACGTGGAAAAGACATTCATTGAAAGTTTTTTTTCTCACCTCAGAAGACTTACTCTTGGGATTTTGTTCTCAAGTCTGAGGCCTTTGAAGCTATTTTTGACTTGCTCAACCTACTTCTGAAATGACATTCACATTTTTGCACTCTTTTTCCTTTTTTTGGAGCCAGGAATAATCCCACATGACACAACCTTTGGTCCATTTTCAGGGGGGTTAGGAGGCTCTAAATCGACTGTGAAGGGTTGTTGAGACTTGGCATGCTGACTACAGTAGTCTAGAGATCCAACTAATTATATAATATGTGTATCATTTTTAACAAGCTGATTTTTGATGCTGTAGCTAATACAATGGAGCTAAAATGAGTGTAACATGGACCAGTTGCTGAAAAAAATAAGCATTCTTGGACACACAATAAAGACTTAGGGACAAGGATTAGAGGGACAAGCCGGTATAGAAAAGTCAGTAAAAAAGCATTTCAGCTCTGCCAAACAATGGCAAACAGTCAGCAGCATTTGGCTCTGACACAAAACTGAATAACAACCGAAAAGCAAAAGTAATAAGTAAAATGAACAGAGCACTACAGTATTCCAGGCATGGAAAACACAGTATTAGCAAACATGATTAGCTTTACATTGCTGTCACAATACTCGAGTGTATGATGTAACAAAGTATTTTAATAATGCAGCCCATACTGACTTCCAGATAAAGCTTCTCCACGAGTTCATTTAAATTGAAAATATGACAGCTGCTGTCATTATGTATTCATTGGGATTCAATTAAGGCAGTGAATCAATTAGCAGAATGAACACTATGTATGTGATATCTTCTTAATTACTTGCTAGCGTTGTAGGCCCTCACACCATGTGGTCCCTCTGTCTGCTTTATTCTGCCTTTTGCTTCCACTCTGGCCATTAGAGGTGGGAGGCATCGATGCCAGCGGACTAACCCCAGCTATTGGCTCTCTGTGTGCCTGTTGGGGGATATGACAGAAAGAGAGGGGGAGAGAGCGAGCCAGGGACTCCACTCTGAGCCCTGCACTTCTCTTTTACAGTAGATCCACTCTTCTCTCCGCCCCACCCCCGTCTTTCTGTTTCCTCCTGCCGAGTCTCCTTTTCCAGCGTGTTAGCTCTGCCTCACGGAGAGCTGCAACGTGATGTGGCCACGTGCTGGCGGCCACCTCACACCACAGACTGGAACCTTGACCTCACAACACCCCGTCCCCGAGGCCCCCCTGGTGCATCCTCCTCAGTCCTTCATCCTTCCTCCCTAGACCAAGTTCTCCCTCCTTCTCATTCCGAAATGTTTTTTTCTGTCCCACTTATTCCTCCCTGCCTTCTTCTCTTTCTCTCCTTCCCTGTCTTCTTCTCTTTGTCCCAGTCAGAGCGCATCCTGTTCTCGCCGGCAGTGTGAAGCCGGCTGCCTGTGACTGGAATCCCTCATTAGGCTGCCGAATGTGACAAATCAACAAAGACATGCACCTCTATTTGCACTCCAAGGTGCGACTTGTTGTGGCTTGGAAATGTATTTATCTGCTGTGTCCCTTATTGTCTTCCATAGTATTTCCCTCCCATAGAGCACACGTGCAAACACACTTGGAGATAGGAACATAGAATTTTTTTTAATTACGAACAGTGTTTAAAGAACAACTTAAAAGGCATCAGGCTGAAGAGATCATCATAAATGCAGAGCAAGCAATTACTTCACCTGGCTGTCACTTCATTCTCTGTGTAGAAAATGCTCCTGTTGAAGGCATCATTTGCATCCTAATCAGTACAAATGTGGGTGCGGGGGGGTTTGGGCTCTCAAAAAGTCCACTGGTGCAAATAAGGGGGTTGCATGTTCAGATTGCACACATTAAATGAACACCTATAGTGTTGTTTTCTGCCCTGCCCGGCGACTCATACGTTGCATTTTGCTCAGTTTAATTAACACCAGTGAAAGCTCGACTGATTGTTTTAACGGCTCCCTCTCATTACCTATCTCCACACTAATTTCTGCCGCATGCGCTGGTAATGGCACACATGTAGTGCTGTTAACGCGCCACATTCTCCATGTATCAGGAAAGTAATTGGCTCGCTTTTCCCACAATTCTGATCATAATTTACACAAAGCGAAAACAAAAATGCAGCCTTGCTTGTGATTACATTTTTCATGCCCAAAGAGTAATAGGAAAGAGTGTTTCAGCTCACTTGCTTCCATAATTTAGCAATAACAGCAGCTGAGAGAAAGTACTACATGAGGTAGATATCCTCTGAGCACTTGAGGAAGAATTTAAGGAATAACTTGCTAACTTTTTGTGGATATTTCCCTTTTGGACATTTTTCTTTCATATCTGCAAAATGTCCTTGAACATTCGTCAGTGGAAACCAGCCTCACTGCTGATTAGATCTCCCTCCTCACTTGATGAGTCAAGTGTGAATGTGTGTGTGCTATCCCGACAAACCTAGCTGGCCTAGTTTCATCCTAACAAACACCTCACCTTAACTCAGCAAAACTACAAGACCCAAACCTCAGACAGAATTAAAGATGCATGCCAAGTGACGCACTCCGCCTGTCAGGTATTTGAGCATATTTCCCTGATTGCTCTGTGAGATATCTATAGGCTCAAAGCCTTTATTTTTATACCCTTCCCTTGCAGCTTAAGCTGGCTGGCAGTCAGCCCGCACATATTAACACTCGCAAACACACTCAAATACAGACAGCCACATGCAGACACGAGCACACACACACTTCTAAAGAGCTGTGGGAAGGCAGAGGCCGATCACATCATGCAAATCGCTGTCGCTTGTTGGGACGTGCACGGCATCAGAAAAGAAATGAAAAGAGGGGAAAGAGGAGAGCAGGGGGAGGGAGAGACAGAGCAAAGGCACAGGACTTAGAGGCTGCGGACATGTTTTTCAAAAGCTTTTGTGTTCTTGACCCCCATCGGTTCCTCTTCACGCTTGCCTGGCTGCGGTGACAGAGTACGTGACATGCCGTCGGACACTGCTAAGGTCAACAAGATAAGCATATGGCCTTTGGGATAATGGAAACAGAGGCAAATATGTATGTCGGCCTGTGTATGCATGTATCATCTTAAATCTCTTCCCACTCTCGGCTGGTCACCGGCTACAGGTGGCTAGCAAGGTGACACGGCATCTTGTTGTCGGAACAGGAGTCGGCCATATGCCTCCGCTTCTGTGAAAAGCTGTTTTCCCTGTTAGGGAAGCATATGTCTGTGCCAAAACTCGCTGCTACGTCGGTGGACTCGTTTATTGTTGTCAGCGCTTGCTCTCTTCACCTGGGAACGGTGACTGTGCAAAATTGACAAAGCAATTCCCCCCCCATCTTCATTAGTCTTGCAGATCAATATAGTATTAACAAAGTTTTAAAATACATTTCAAAATGTGTAGACTTTTTCTGACTGCTTTTCACATCCACTTAGGGAATAGAGCCCCTATCTGAAAGAATTATTTAGATTTAGATGTCAACAACACTCCTCCGGTGGTACAACTGTAAAATATGCCATCTGTTCTTACATTACCAACATACAAAAGCAGTGAAGCTTAGGCAGCTAATTTCTCCAAAATGTTGGTCTTGCAGTCTGGGAATTATATTCACAGCCAAATTATTCCTCCTGCATTGCAGCACTTTTTCCAGTGAGTGATGGTCCTTTAACAAGCTCCCTTAAATAGCACCAAGAATCCCCAGCTTAATGATGTCTGCCATCACACCCACTGCTCCAACAGGTGAGGTCGGGATCGCAGTTTTGTCTCAGCGTGGGCAAAGTCACTTTTATGATGGTGAATAATTTGTTTGGTAATGAGGACTTTGTTCCAAAATGATTGTTACCATGAAGGTGACACCGGGATACGCCTCAGAAGCTGTTGTACACTCTCACTCTACAAATACCTTTTAGGAAACATATTCAGGTATTTTAATACTCGCTGAATAAGGTATTGTGGAAGCTCATTCTGTAGCTTGTGTGAAGTGATGCGATTTATTTTAATAGCACTTCTCTTGTTTTTGTCTTGTTCGAATTGGAAAGTAGAATCACATGTTTACATACCTGCATGTCCTGAGATGACAATTACTTACACTTACACACACAAATGTATCCTAACTAATGGAGCTCATGTTGCCACACACCACTTCATGAAAGCTGGCTCGGGCCACTTTTTTGCAACAAAATTGTTGCTCAAAAATTGGCTTGTAAATTAGGAGTTAACCTTCTTAACATGTTCTAAACTTACTTGTACTTAGATGGAAAGATTTTGAATCAGAACCACAAAACCACAAGAAATCGAGGTGCCATCATGCAGGTTAAACATCCCACAAAAGACTGTTTGCTGAGCTTGTATGCAGTAGTGATGTTAAAGACTGGATTCTAAGTTAAAGTAAGTCTAAGTTAAAACAAGTTAATCTCCTCCTTCTATAAAGTCACTGCAGTATCACTAATACGATACTTTCCGGCCCAGGGGGCGACCATTGGCTCCAGGCTTGTTGTTAAGAGATACACTCCACAGTCCCATGTGCACTCACCGAGGCGAATCTCCTTCAGGTGTACACACACCTTGTGATGTGACATGAATCCACCACGGAGATTTCACGTGTGCCGCCAACAGACCTGCAGAACGGGTTGAATATGAAAAGGGAGCCTTTTTTTGTCTCATCATTTCAGCTTTACCTGTGTAATGTTTGGCAGGATGCTGGCAATGCTCTGGATCCGCCCAGAGGAAGCTGGGAGAGAGAGAAACTTGGAACACACCTCATCACAGGACCCCACCAGATGCTGGAGTTGTTCACCCATCGAGCATGAAATTCTGTCTGCGGGGAGATGATTTATAATTTTACTCTTACTGCTGGGGGGGAATCAGGGAGGGAGAGACACTGAAAAAGAGGGGAAATACATATCTAGTTGTTTTTCTCTGCCAGCAAATTCCTGAATGGTTTCCAGACTTTGATTATTTTTCATTCTGTGACTGCAATAACTTGGAGCGGGAAGAAAAAATAGAGGCAATGAAGAGTGCTTGGCATTTAGTTGGGTTGTGGGGTTGGTAGGCAATGGTCCTTGCTGATGTTGTGTGTGCACGAGTTTTACAAATCATTATTGCAGATTACGGAGAGAGCCACAATGGTTGACTATCTGGTATGTAAGTACCACAGCATGGCGGACAGCAGCTATCAGTCAATTCTTATTTTGAGAAAAGCTACAATTGATGGTTTGTGTTCACTCACAGTCAAGAACGGTCAGTGGAAAGTCCCCCATGGTGGACAACACAAACCTGGTTTTCTTTATTACAACAATTACTCGCAGTGCCCTGTGGTGGAGTGTTTGGTCAATTACTGAGCAGTCAGGAACTTTGCCTAACTTTAATGACAGCAAAATGTGGAAAGAAACACAAAATTCATTGTGGGCTGTGGTTGTCACTGTGCACTCAAACTCCTTTGTAGGATCAGTAAGTAAATATTCATCCCAAACCTCAGTTTAAATCTCTTTGCGTTCTCTCCAAGAACAACACTCTGGATACTAAAAAGTATTCCAAAGGCACATTATGGATCATGAATTGGATGTTTTCTTGCTGAACCTACAGTGTTGTCAGACCAAACCTCCCTCTTTCTTTCTTTTTCTTTCTTTCTTTCTTTCTCTACTAATTCTATTTATACTATGGACTAATTATGTAGGCACCCACCCACAAGCCAAACCTACAAAGCTAATATGCAAGTCAATAAGAAGCTGTGGCCTGCCGCTCAATGCAAGCATGTTGGAGCATAAAATCCCCACCACCATCAGTCATCCACAGTCATATATATATATATATATATATACTTTGTCGGTTCTTAGTTTACTTATCTTCTAAACAGAGTAACAATTACATTTTCCAAATATTTGGGCACCTGCAAAAGACTTCACACCTTTAAGTTTCACCACGTCTGAGTTTCTAAAGGAACCCTCTCTATTGGATAAAAAACAGTTGAAGCAGATTGCAGCTGACACGTGTGTTTCACGTTGCATGTGTCATCTATTTGTCCTCTGGCTTTTCTAATTCACTCCTGTGTCACTCCAAATCACAACTTGTGTCATTCTGAAACCCCTTTGCCTCTTCTCTTTGACTGAAGGTATGTGGTGCAGAGCCTGGATGTAATTGACCTTGTAAAAGCTGAATACAAAGCTACAAAGACAGAACTAAGTGAGTTTAACTTTAAAGTCCCATCCATCCAAATTCTCATCTTGAAACAATCCAGTGGCTTCTGATATACCTTGATGTTTGTTTGAAATTACACTTTTTGTGGATGTGCTGAACTTAATTCAGGGAAATCTCAAATGGCAGAACTGGCTGTGTGGACTCTGACCTTCCCCCACCAACTTTGGTTCCACTGACTGCCTCATCAAAAGATTTTTCTAACCTTCACTTATCCCGGGAAGGTTCACTGAGCATGCATGCAGTTTTTTTTCACTTCACTTTTATACACTTACACACATTCACACCTGGGAGCTGCCCGGCTCGACCAAAGTCGTCCACCATTAGCCTCAGAAGAATTCCTCTGGAGCTGGTGGGGATTAATTGTCTTGCTCAAGGGCATTTCAACAGGAATTGTGGAGGGAGGGGTGCGTGTTTCTCATTAACTTCCCTGTCCAGGTTTTCCCAGCTGTATGGGAAAACTCAACCGGCCACCTCCTGTCATCTCTTTTTTTAGTCTGCATGACTTATTTTGTCTGCATGAGTAACTGATGCCCCCAATCTTCTGTTGTATAATTATATCCAGGGCTGCAGTGCTTGAGTCTGGTCTCCAGGCTGCTTTTGAAACATCTTAGACTTGGTCTACTTTATTTTAGTTTAGTCTCATTTCAATCACAAGACTCCTCAGTATAAAAACTTCATCAAGCCCTCATGACATTTTACCTACATGTTTGTCTATTGGTCCTGGTGTGCTGTCTTTACTCGTCAGTTATTTGACATCATGTGTCTTCACTCATTTCAAACAAGCTGGTTATTTTGTCATGTTTTTATTTCATCTCGTCTCGACTAATGTAACTCTCTACAGTTATTTCTATTTTAGGGTCATTTTACTCTTCAAGTTACTTTGTGACATTATGCCTTTAAAATGTGCTTATTTACTTATTTATTTACCTAAGGCCTCAAAATGACAAGTTCCAATAGACACATACGACTGCAGAGAACACTGTGTCTTTAACATTTAGCTAAAGGATAAATGTATTTCTGGCTCTTCTAAACCTTTTGTCTTGTGAGCCTTTTATAATGCATTTGAAATATAATTAACTTTGAAGGACTTGTCCTTGGTTTCATCCACGGTTAAATGTTGACTTTTTCATCTTCATATCGCATGTATGTTTGTCACATAGAGAGCAGTCAGTCTTGAACCCTCTGTGTACAGTAGGTGCCTGGATAGAAACTCCACGTCCAGCTAAATGCTTTGTATTACATTAAAAGCATTATATTTAAATATATAAGAAGCACAGCTAAATGTGTCAAAGGTTCCATACATACAATGCTCAGGCTGAAAGAATGCAATGATCCTCCCACACATACTGTTGGTCTCACACCAGAGATGTAACAAATAGGTCAAATTCAGTCTGCATTAAAACCACCTCTGAAGTTGTTAGATAAGTCAGCTCAAAGCCAAACTAGAGACTTCTGGCTTCAAAAAACCTTAAATTCAATGATACTTGACTAAAACATAAAGTTTTTCATGCCCTTGCACATGGCACTTTCATTATAGAGAAAACCTGAGGTAATGGCTTCACAAGCTCCATGTGAGGAGATGTCATTGTCTTTTGGAAGAAAAGCTATTTTAGTCAGTCAGCCTTGGAGCCTCTATCATTAGACATACATCTTAACACCAAATTATAAGGTTCTGTCTGGGTGGACTCTGATCTGCTTTTTATGTATTTTACTATATTAAAGGGTCATGTGTATAGCTCTTTTTTCAGGTTGCCAAACTGGGGAGTTTTAGCTCATTTTGTAGGGCAGGAGCCTAGGGTGCAAGTCCTTGTGTAGGCAAAAGTTTAAATTAATTCTCCCATTAATCATTGTCTACTTCACAGTGCAGGACCAAAACAGTGTTCATGTTTGTGTACTGATGCCAATGTCATTTGCACTGCATGTTATTCTGCTTTATAAGAGGCATCCAGCATAAATTTAGCCTGGTTCCAGCAGTCTGCCCACACATTTCAAATTTTCTTCAGCAATGTCCATACATGTACTCACTGACAGCTAATCTCCTGGGTTGGAAAATAATCAAGACAATCAGAGCTTTGTTGGCGACATCAAGAATGCAGATGTTATCTTCTTGTGCCAGAGCCAAAACAGTGACAGAAAAAGTGCAATGAAACACAGAGAGATTGACGCAGAGTACACATTGTCTTCATTTGGCAGTTTAATGTATTTGTAAAATGCATTAAGTTAACTGTTCATAGCAACTGCCATGCAGCTCCCTTGTCGACTGAAATCTGAAAAGACTTTGTCTTTATTTTCACTATAATTGGTACCAGATTAGTTCTTTCAATTTCAACCAAAATTTCATTAGAAACTCAAGCTGCATTAATTTCATTACTGCCTTTATCTGGTTCTGATCAGGCTCTCTCTACAGTGCACATGTGCACGCATTGATTGAGACAGACTTGTGCTGCCATCCTGGACAGATCAGTGAAAAGTGTGGGTTCCCCCGCTCCTGACCGATGTGATCCTGCTGAACAGTAATGATGACAAAAGTATCTGTGTGACAGAGTGCCCACGCAGACACAAACTGGAGAATCTTGAAGGTTCTTTCATCTTGTGTGGAGGTCAGTGGGAGCCGCGAGAGAAGCACAATTTATTGTCCAAACACTGACTTGTAAATAATGGGCAGAAATGGTAAACAGCGGGACGTAATCTCAGGCGTAACTGATGAGATGAGGCTGCAAAACAGGGCTGCAGAAACAGTTTACTTCATTAGTTCAAAAACAGATTTATCTATACTCAGTGGTGTGAAATCTTATCATAGAAACAATAAAACATGTTTTACATTGATAATCACAAAGAATACACGCAGTGACTTCTGATGAATGATGTTTCATTATGGCTGTTGATGACATTTGAAATCTATCATATGCTGGATTGAAAAAACACTTGAATTCAATAACTCATGTGCATTCAGGGAAACTGGAAAACTATTAGTCCCTCCGTCATATCTCGACAGCTATTTGTATGGAAGATAGTGGCAACTTCTTACAGTCCAAACCATTCTTTATGCATTGACAAACACAATATATTTTATGATTTTACTGGATTTACAAGGTTGCAATAGGCATTATTACAGAAACAGCCTAGAGCAAATTACTATGTACTGTAATAAATTGTCACTGTACATATCAGCTTGTGTACATTGTGGTTTATTGATAGTTTTTTATTGTTCATTCCACTGTGATTAACTTTAATAACCATTTTAGTTATTTCTAAAATGATGTCTTTCTCATTCAGCCACCTCCTGTTTATCTCTCCTCCTTCTTCTTCTGCTTCATTTCTGTTGTTTTCCTGCTTCCTTCTCTTCTCCCTTTGCTCTGCCGCCTTTTTTTTACTTGAGTTTTTCTTCTTCACCTACTTTTTCTTCAATCATTTCCTTAATTCTGTTTCTGTGAACACTTTTTTTAAACATAGAACTTCATTCTTGAACAGAACGTGTGATGAAAATCACAAGCTCTCAATTTTTTTCCCAACCAGATCTCACAGTCTTCATCAGCAAATGCTAGTGATGTACCTTTGATTTGAGATTTTTTCATCACGCTCATTTTGAATAATCATAATAGGTTTTAGAGGCTGTGCTCTCCAGAAAAATGACAGCTTTGATTTTTGTTCAAACAGCTTAATAACATAGTGTGAGTTTCTTATAGCGCAGCAGAGAGTGAAGGTGTGGATGGACACAAACAGCGACGGACACACTGTTCACATCCCACTATAATCAACCTGGTTCCACCAGCTAACCTTCACCAAGTCTGACGTGAACAATACATTTACAATAGGAGCAGAACAGCAAAACATTCATATGGTTGATTTGGCGTGCGCTGATTTGTTTTGTCCTTTACGTATGAGGCCTTGTTGAATAGATACCCCCAGATCATAAGTGCTTTGCAGATAACGTTTTTATTTGCAATCACTTTTTTCTCCTCATTACATTTGAAAAGACTTTTGATTAGCTGTTGAGGAAGCATGCTCATCCTGATTTCTTGGCAATTTCTCCGTAATTACATAAGATGGGGGAGCATGTGAAATGACAGATGGGTCATTCTAGTGATCCGGGAGATGGAGAGAATCATTTCCCCAATGATCTCGACACCATAAAACAGACAACAAAGTGCATCATCTGGACCGCATTAGCAGTCTGTCTCATTATTTTGAGGAGACAAAAACATCCAAAATCTGGATCTGTATTTGGAGCAGAATCTAAAACCGGAGCTTTGTGGAAAGTAAACAGATTTTAATGATGGTAACAACCAGATTAGAGTCTCAAATGTAATGTTCCTGCATTCCTCAACTACAAAACTAGTTATTTGTCTTAAGAATGGGAGAAAAATAGGACATGAAAAACTGAATATTGGTAGCCTTTAAAGCTGGGGTAGCATTAATCAGTGAAGAGTGCATTGAACAGTTTCTTTACATGAGCAAACAATCTAGCAAAAGAAACAAAAAAACTCCTTTAGTCTTTAGTCTGCTAAGTTATGCAGAAAGGTCTCATTGTCCCCCAAGTCCTCCTTCTGCACGACATTTATCTTGGGACCAAGTCAGCGGGTGGTTGACATCTGCAGAAGGACAGGGAGTGGCAGGGGCAGCACCTCTCAACAGGTGCAGATGATTAGCATGAAACTAGCTCCGCAAAAAGAAGGAAAGTGAGAATAAAGAGAGGGTAGATACGTCAAAGCATGGTTCAGCTCATGTTTATGTATTACGGATGTTAAGCAACTTTTGTTTGACCGACACTCAAAGACGCCCAAAAGTGGAAAAGGTGACAGTCAAGCTACTTTGCTTCTATGATCATCCATATTTCATAAGACTACAACTTTTAGATCTTTGCTAATACGCTTATCGTTCTTGATAAGTAGAAAGAAGTGACAAGCAGCAAGACCACACATCACACATTGTACAATACTGCCTCCCTTTTCAACAGATGTTCATGCACACTACAATTGTGTCCTGTTTCCTGCATGAGTTCCCGCATCTTGCAGAGCTCATTCACACAAAAGAAAGCAACAGCATGTACAGCAGCGGCAGGCAAACACAGGGAATAACTTATCAAACGTGCACAAGCTGGTGCTGGGACAGCTGATCTCTTGGCTGCTACAATACCGTGTGTGGACATGTACAACATATGCATGCGCACACCCACACACCCTCGCACAGGCAGGCCCACATACATACGAGGCCTGCGTAACCTGGGCATCAGCCGGCGATTCCTGAGGATCAGAAACCCAGCAGCTCTTTGATTCATCAGATCTGGAGAGCCTGTTCTTTATTCCCTAACGTTAGTCAACCGGGCACCCGCTGTGACTAATCTGCAGGATGAGAGAAATAAGACAGAGAAGATTTAAACGGCAAACGGATGGGCAGGAAATAGCTATTTCAGGAGTGATATGGTTCAAACATAATTTTTCACTGTTACTAAGTGTTGGTATTTCAAAGGCAATTATTTGAATGTAACCAGTGTGAGTGAAGAGCTCTTGGTTCTCTCACAAGGCTGATGGCTCTGGGTGGATGTTTAAAAATATCAAGGGATACATTAACTCAGGTGGATGTGGCCTATAACTGACTTTTACACCTTTACACTCATGATTTGACTTTGACTTTTATATTACTGGGAAGTAGTGTGCATCTACTGATAATTCAATAATGTGTAAGCACTTTTAGGACAAAACAGACAATTATGTTGAAACAGCATTTTGGACTGCAGCATGGATGGATACCTTCAACATTTATGAATTCATATGTTCAACCAATGGTGGAATATGTTTCACATTGTCCTTTAAGTGACATACTGTATATCTACATTACAGAAACACACCCGAATAAATAACCCGTGCCCCTTCTTTTATGGATAGCTATGTATTATGTTTTACAAGTTAAAGTTTTTTATTAACTTTAGCTGTTAAATAAATTCAATGAAGTCAAAATGGCTGCAGAGTGACAAGCAGAATTATATAGAAATACACAAATAAAGTACCTTCTGTCTCTGAACCTGGACTTGCCTGTTGCCTGTCCGCTTGCTTACCTACGTGGATCTGAACATAATGTTTGAAAAAAAAAATTAAACTGCATCCTGTCTGCCAGTGTTGTCTGCACTTGGGTCCTTTTCCGGCTATGCACTCTAACAACGATTTCTGATGGAGCAGTTTGTGGTGTGATTAACTGAGAAAGAATCCCAGACGGTTCTGTCAGGGTAAAGGAGTCCTGCACTGCGCCAAATGAAAGCAGTTTGCATATCCCACTGTCTTATTTATGAGTGAGAATAAGGATCATGACATTGACTTCTAATAGGGTGCATGAATGGCAGTCATGCAGATAATGGTGGCGAAAAGAGTTAGAAAAGTTAAAACAGACTATATTTATGTGTGTGTGTGTGTGTGTGTGTGTGTGTGTGTGTATATATATATATATAGTTAGAAGGTAAAATGTAATTGCTTTTGGCATCCGTGCTCTGTGTCTTATTACTCCTTTGTAACACCATATTGAGCATTAGATAAGAGCACAGAGAGTGATCACTGCAACACCCCCCCCCCCCATGAGGCCAATGAGGGAGGAGCTTTTCTGAGGGCAAAACGATACCTCCAGAAATGTTAGACTGCTTTATCTCCAGATTGACAAGCGAGTCTTTGTTCTGACCACCACTGAAGCTGCTGGGGAGAAATACTTGTGGTGACACTGACCTGAAAGAGTGGCTACAAGCTGGACAGGCAGATGGGAACTGTTTTTAACCCATAGCAGTGCCAGTCAGTTGTCCTCTGTACCAAAATGACAACACTCCAGTGCCCAGAAATATTGGATTAGACACTAGAGATTAACTGAACTGAATCTTTATTCATATTACACTTCCTAACAATGATAAAAAATATATCTAAACATGATGCAAATAAAACATTTCCAAACTCGAGGCTCAGGAGTGTCCACAAACTAAACCGCATAATGGAAGAAGGCCAAGTCACTTCTCTCATGTGGCTTAGATTCTGAGGTCACCTTCAGAGGTCAGAGCATGACTTATATTCACAGGATCCCTAACTCACATTCTTGCATAGGAGAAAGAGCTCCTGTTCTTACTTGAACATTCGGCACTCTTGGGTCCACACACGGCCGTTATCCAGCCCACCTTTCAGGCCTACACACGATATGGGCCATGTAGTTATGGAAACAAGTCTCTTCTTTTCTTCTTTCTTAATTTTGCCTAAATTTTTCACTATATTTTGGCCCATTTAACACTGACAATTCAAAGTATAGATGCATTCAAATTACTTTGTCCTTGGGTTGATGATACTTGACTTAGAATGAAATGCATAATCAAATCCATAGAAGACAGTACAGCAGAAAATCTACCACAAGACTACTCAGAGTTTCCAACAAAGCATGTATGGTCCTTGTCAAAGAACCCTAGAGAATGGCTCCTACAGAGGTACAGACGTCTTTGTCTGTGATGGGAGATTTTGCCTGAAGGACAGTGAGGGGTACAACTTTACAAGTCTGGGCTGTGATGGCGGAGAGTAGCGAGAGGGAATCATCTAGTTGGTAATAATACAGTGACCTGAGAGCATGACCCAAAAGATCCTCCTGTCTGATTAATTGGAAATTAAACTATTTGACCAGAATGCAAAATGTTGCAGTTGGCAGGAAGTGACCACAGGTAGAGTCACTCCACAGTGGCAGCATCAGACTGTGAACTGGGGGAACAGTAAATAGAGCCAAGGTCAGATATATTCTTAAATATTTAGCAGTATCAATAACCTTGCATGCCTTTAACCTTAGACCTACAGACCTCAGCTGTTAACCTTAGACAGCAAACATCAATGCAGTGGCTTCAGAACAGTGTGAAGGCTGTTGAATGGAATGACTGTAAAATAGCAGATTATGGGTTGAACAAATCTGCAAACAATCATGGGCCCAAATCCAAAATTCAAAAATGTGCCAAGCTCATACAGAGATATCCAAAAACACTGGGCGCTGTAGTCAATGCCAAGAGGATTATGAGGCACAGAGTTAAGGTGCTGAAGACGTATCACATTCTTATAAGATGTGTGCATTTTTGTGTCAAAGTTATTGAAAAGAAACATTTAAAAACGTGATTTTGTTTTGTGTTGCATAGTATTATGTCTAGATGATTGTTGATTGCAAAATAAACCAGAATGATTCAGACTATTTGTAAGAGGTTAATTCATTTCTGAAGGCACGGTATAACTGATTTAGTACTTTCTTTGTCTATGTTGCATGTAATGATTGTACATGATATGGTCAGGCACTACACTCTGCGTTGTGTTAGATCCCACTCAGGGAAACAGCTGAGACATGATATGTTTATATAACCACTTAGATTTCTTCACTGTTCCAGTTATATTCAGTGGCAGTTAGACTGTGACACATATACTTAAAGGCACACATGGTTAACCTTACCCTCTGAAGACTAATACAAGTGAGGATGGGAAATACTTGAATGGGGGAACAGAGCAGATTGTAGTCCTTGGTCCAACACCTCTGCAGTGAAACTGCAACTGTATTTATGTTTATGTGGCAGATAATTAACTATTGATTTAAGCTCTTGAAGTCCTTGTTTTCTGATGCAAAATATAAGGAGGCTGTAACATTTGTGGTCTGCAATGTTAAGGGCCCATCTCTCTGCTGTATTCCACAGAGGTCTAAAGGGTGATTGATTACCTAAGCATCTACTAGGATTCCACTAACCCTAACTGACCTCAATGTTCAGCTTGCCTCAGCCCTAATTCAACCCCTGTAACCCCACGTCCATCCCCCCCATGCTGCAATTTTAATACAGTTCAATGAGTTGGGCATGTCGGCAAAGTTTTCTGTGTTCAATTGGTTTTGAGTCAGTGATGGACAGCCCTTATTTTGCTCTGGCGTGTCGACATGTAGGAGATGGGGCGCCGCCATTTAAAAGTCAATATCACAGAGACAGATTGGCAATTTGAGAAAGAGAAGTGACACAGTGAGTATTCAGAAGGGACGGATCAGACCTTAACGTGTGCCAAACTATGACAATATGAGCGTAACGAGTGCAAAGAAAAATGTGGCATTTGTTAAAATGAGCAACACACATCAAATTAATTGGCTGCTATATTTTATGACTGACACAGTCAACACGAACTAGCTTTGAAATTGACCCAAAAGGTACTTTGAGTTTTAATTTTAAAATGATTCACCTCCTTTAAAACAGTGAGGAAGCAGGGCAGCATAGCAAGCAGCAGAAAGTGGTTTAGTTTGTGATGACAGACATCCACCTTTTATAAAGTGTCTTTGAGAATCTGTACAAACTCCAAGGTTTCCGCTTGTGGCTGACCCTGACCTTTAACCTTTTTGACATCAAGAACCAGTGAAAGGGCAGTTTTCACCTTTAGGGATCATTATTATAACGTGAATCTAGAAATCAAAATCACAGCTACTGGCCCATAGAGGGTGCAATGATCTTTTAACCCCAGAGTAAGAAAGGCGTTGGGTGAAACAAACAACATAATTAGTAGTTTGCTATTTTTAGTAAGAAAGGCCATGGGGATGTTGATTTTTTTTAATGGTGCATGCAAGTGCATTTTGTGGGGTCTTAATTGGAAAAGGTTCATCCTCTGGAGAGCCTGAATATGCTCAGTGAATTTCAAGGAAAGATTTAATAGTTGTTGAGATATTTCAGTCTGGCCCAAAGCGGTGGACAGAGCCGTGCTCTTTGCAAGGCTAAAAATAATGAAAACATGTTCAACATAAGAACATAAGACACAAACCGAAAACTTTTCAACTGTTTTATAGTATTTGTCTTTGTCAAATCCTCTGATGTTCTGAAGTTTTGTTCCAGTTTGCCTGAAGCACAGGATGGACAGGATGTTCTTTTTATCTGTGATCCCATTTGTTCAGACAGTGTGTGCCACTAAAAATCTATCATTTGGTATATATATTTTTTCACAGTTCTTTGAAAAGCTGTTTGAAACAAGATCATTTTTTCTAAAAAGTAACAGTGGTCATCTCTTTTCATGCTCGTTGCATTATGGCGCTGATTGTGATGAACTTGCTTTTTCCCTCTTTGGCACCGGTCCATTTGGCTTAGTGCAGGGAGATGGTGTTTAGCCTGTAAGCACAACTCGTCAGAATGAAAGAATAAATAGATTTTAAAGTGTGCATGACAGAGGAGCACAGCAGGCAGAATGAAAGAAACAACAAACCAAATTGGGCTTTTAGGAATTTGGCTGCTGTAGCTTGATATAGTGAGAAGAGAAGAGTATGCTAAATGCTCAGTGCATCGTTATAATACGGGGGAATATAACCACAGCCAGACTTTATTTTATAGCTTTAATGCATTCGATGTTCAAGGTTATTGAATTGGATTAAGAAGTGCTTGTCTAAAAATGATTGTCAATGGTTTGATATTCCTGTTCTTCTGTTATCTGGTAATTATAAGTGTAATAAACTGCCTCTCAAGCTTGCCAACTTTCATAAACAGGCTCTTTAAGCTTGGATGATTGATTTCAAACATATTTTCTCCCCACATTCATAATATGGAACAATCCGTATGTATTGTCCAGATACATCATCGAATGGATTGATACGAATGTAATCTTTATTTCAGATGTAGTTACTGATTGAGGCAACCTGTACGGCTATGAAGACTTCGAGGACAAGGGTATAAATCTTTATCGAAAATATCAGTGTTATCAAAAAGTATATCACCAAAGTTACTATTTCTCATCAAAAATGCATTGTTATATGACCCTTTTGAGCAGCTATTTATTGGTGGGAAAAACCACCAGCTAAAACAAACTGAATCCACTTCTCACTCATCTACAACTATACTCATTCTCAAGAGTTCTGGGTTGAAGTTGCTCTGTTGATTTAAGTTTAATAGTCTGGCATCAATATTAGGAGACATGGTCTTGTTTTGGAATATTTCTCAAGCTTATCTTTTCTGTCTACAAATGTCACATCCACAAGGCTAGAGTGCTTCAGACCACACCTAATATCTCTTTGACTCTGATAATAATGTACAAAAAAGCTAAACAGCTCTTAAATAATAAAAAAAACACTTAATAATAAGTGTATTTAATAAAAATATAAAAGTTCTAGCTTATAATGTTATAATATGTTTAAGTTTACGCCTCCATCGTACAGTTTGTTTTCTTCTTTTGTTATGTTTGATGTTTTTATGTATGTATATATGGTGTTAAAATATGTTTTCAATGTGATCAATTGAAATATACATCTTTGCATTGTAATATTTAAAATATGATAAATAAATAAAACGTTTTGTGGGAGTCCTTGGAGATACCTTGACGTGTGACCTTAATTGAGTCACATGCATAAGTCTAAGTTCCTGTGTGCCTTATTAATGAACATGACCGTGCCTTCATGTTACTAAGAGCTACACACTGTCCTTACTGCTATTTGCATTTCAGTGTTTTCTTTGCATCTCTTTTCTGTTGTTTTAATGGTTTGGTATTTCCCCTATCACTGTTTTTAATTTAAAACACACCATGAATTGTGAGCAATTCACCCAGTAAGTCTGAAAGATTGAAGACTTACAGAAACTGTACAAAAAGAGCTCAATAAGTCCACGAGAGAACCCTTGAGCACACTTCAATTTCACAGTGGGACGGCCCTGAGCCCTTGGACTTATCAGGTATCTGTACCCTAGTCTTTATTGAAAATGGGTCAAGTTATAGTATTATTCAAAATGGCATGCATACTGAAATGTCAGTGTCCAAATATATAACTGTAAAAAATAAGACCAGCACTAACTTCACTCAGCACAGAACAGCAGCAGGGTTGTGTAAGAGCAGAAATATGCCTCTTGGTCCAGCACTGCCTGTTGTTTAGTCTGGTTTGTGTCTCCATTAGGGTCCAGAGTGGTCAAATAATGGAGGGATTTTGAAAATAATGACCAGATCTTTCACATCACGAACAAGCATTTACTTTCACCCCCAAATGTTCGACAACTGGCGGGTTTCATTATTTTCTGTCTCCCTGTTGCTTCTTCTGTGACACTATTTAGATTTACCAGTTGATGTATAGAAAAAAACAAGTGCTATCATAAACTTTACGCCACAGCATGCAGCAAGCTTCAGCTGAGGTTAAACTGGCCTAACTGGGAATTTCCATGAAACATAGATGGTTCAGCAGCCGCTACTGAGGCTTATCCACTTCTAAAGACGATGGATCTATAAATGATAGCTCTCACTGTGAAGCAGTCGGGGCAGAGAGTGAGTACACCCTGGCCAAGGCACAGGATCTAATCTCAAACTGCAACATGGCCTCCATTATCATCATCATTTTGGGATGGCTTTGTCTGTTATAACAAGACCACACTGCACTGGCCTCGCTCATTAGCACTACAACTTTGTTTCCCCTTCTGTTTCTCGTGTGTCACCCTCTTTGTGTTTTATCATTCCAGAATTGCAACAAGTAATCCTTCAGGTGTAACCTATTCATCCCTAACTTCACATGGGGCTTTGATTTGAGAGATTTCTTAATTAGCTTTACTAAAGAAGCTTTCTGAAAGTCAAAAACTGGACCAATTAAAAATGATGTAGGTAAAGCATTAACGCACTCAAACAGTTGCAGCTACTTCAGTTAGCCGGGGTATTCAAGCTATTATCAGATCTATAGAGTCAGCCAGTAAACTGACCCCACCACCATCCCTTTAGTCGGGGGAAGATATCTCTAGAGCTTTCAGTGGGCCAATTTGCTAATTATATTCATCATGAACATATATAGAGTGTAGAGTCCTTTCCATCCAGAGCAGATAGAAGATGCAGAAATTTCCAACAATTATTAAGGCCATCACTGACCCCTGGCTTTGTCATTAACAGCACTGGATTCTGTAGAGCTAGTTCCACTCGAAGACTAGTGTAATGTTCAACCAATCACATTATTAAAATTCTAGCACGAGGAGTGCTTTCATATATCCTGCGGGCTCCTGGGAACCACACTGGAGCTTACTGGAAACATGGATAGATCGTGAGACAGCTAGGGCCCCTGGGCGCACATTGTGTGACATCTGTATGGGCACTAGAACTTAACATCCTACTGAAAACCTCAGGCTACAAACACTTCCTTTGAATATTTCATGGTGGCTTATTCTTTGTGAGATCTTCAAAGTCAATGTGGAGGCTACTGCTTTAGTTTTTTTAGAAGGATTATTATGGATCCTGTGGACTCTCCAATGAATTAATAACAGTAGCGTCTCATGGATGATCTAGATTGGGGGTAAGTGCTCAGTCCCATTTGGTAATCCATCCAGTGCTGGAAGTGACCACCACTTTATATTTATCTAAATGTATCAAACTCCCACAACCCCTCTAGACTATCTGAAGTCTGACTGTCACACTTTGGCTTAGATCAAAATCTGGCATTTGTTGGACTTCACTGGAACTTCCTGTGTTCACTGGGATTTCTCTCATATTCCACAAATATATGAAATAAGTCAAGTAAACTGGAGAGTCGCAATGTGCATTCACATTAAGCACATTTGGACTAGTTCATTTGGTATGTAATACTTTGCCATTCAATCTTACGGATCATCTGAAAACAATGTCTTTCAACAGTACCAAATTGCATCAAAGTCTCAAATACTTTAGCAAAAACTGTAGTACAACTTAAGTGACTTTAAGAGACTCTAATCAGAAGTTATTAAAGGAAGTTTCACCCAAATTGCTTCATATTACAGGAATAAAGGGGCATGTCATACTCAGAAACCATTAAAAACAAACTGACGGTAACTTCTTAATTAAATCATAGAGCACAGACATGTCCATCTCACACAAATAACTTTCAGGGGCAGGAACTGGGTTCTTTTTCACACTCGCTGACAACGCGACTTGTTGACATAAACCATAATAAATGAAAAAAAAATCTGTGAAAAAATGTACATATTATTTTTGTCACTTGGCAGGATATTGGATGATAGATGATAGATGGATTGTGTTGGCCTGCTATTAAAATAACATGCGCACTGTCTCCTGGCCAGTGCATGCTGGGATTTGCTCTAGCCCGCCATGACCCTAAAAAGATTAAGTGGGAAGAGAAAAGCAATGAAAGACAACAGACGCACATCAGCCATCCAGCTGTCTCATTGATGTGTCTAAAAGTCGATACAGAATCAGTGCAATAAGCATCTCAAAGGTGAGCGCTGACCTGTCTAAAGAGGACTGACGAGTGAGTTTCTTTCTCCTCTTTGATGAGGATAAACATCTCATCCAGCTGCATCCAAGTCTATGCATGTTTATGGGTGTGAAACGGAGGGTGTGAAAGGCAAGAAGAGAGAAAGACAAAATCTTTGAGTTCATCCCAATAAAATAAATGAATCATTGCAGAGCAATAGCTGAATAGATCAGAACAACACTGCCAACGGGTCTCCCACTGTTTCAGCCAGCAGGCCTCGGCCACCCTCTGAGATTAATCAAATTCATGGAATGTTTGATTTGCATTTCATTAAAGATTTGGGTGGAAAATTAATGGGAAGGCATTTGTTTTCAGGGGACAGACCGCTAAATTTCAAACCCATCTTCATTTGTGTTGTGTGTTCACTTTTCCATGTCACTCAAATTCCTTTTTTATCATTGCCGACATGGCTTTGGGTTTGTCTCTGGTTGCTCTCTTGGGAACGGGAAGGGAATCAGCGCAGTCTGATGTTTTTCTGGCCCCAGCTTTCTGTTTTCATGTGGGCTCTGTTTTACTGTGTGTGTGTGTGTGTGTGTGTGTGTGTGTGTGTGTGTGTGTGTGTGTGTTAGTTATATTTGCTTGTGTTTACTTTGTAGAAAGTGGCACATTTCCGACGCTGTAGTGTGTGTTTCAGTCTTTGCCAGGCCTCACATTTTTACTAGATGATTGAAAAGAAAATAAGCTATGTTAGTGGACATCTTTCCATCATGCCATGCCGTGTGTTACAATACTTCCTATGCATGATGAATGAATAGATATGTGGGAATATGATACAGTAAAGCCTGTGCAATTGTACAAGTATATTCTAAGATGCATCCACAATAAAACCCATCAGTATCCCGGCCTTCCCCACTGTAAATGTTTTTATCAGCTGCACACATGCATTGTCCCATATTCCTAAACAGCTGCCAGTTGTGACGTGCACTATGTGCACAGATGGGTAGAATCCTGATCTCTTTTACTGTCCAAATGCATCCCATGTTTCAGTGGTTGTGCAAACTCTGGAACATCTGGGTCACATCAAATTTCTGACATCTGTGTCCTTTTGGATGTATGCCCCAGATATCTAAAGCATCACTGTCAGGGATATACATATACTTAAAAGTGCTTGGTTTGATTCTGCTGGTGTATAGTAGATGCACATTTGAATGTTTTAACCTTCTATTTGAAGTTTTTATTTTTATATCTACTTTAAACGCTCTTGCAGCCCCAGTGGCTCTATTTTATAAAGCTCATTAAGATGACATTGACAACACAGAAACCATAATGCATCTCCCCTCCCTGAGCAAATAACCTCAAATTACAATCAATTAAAAGACACAATAGTGCAAAATCATCCCATTTAAAAGCAACAATTGTTCCTGAGCTGACTTCATGAACATTGCTTGCTTGCCATCCACTTTTGAGTTGCACATTTGGGAGCATTTCAGCATTCGTTCTGTGCCAAGCTACATTAGTTCAACCACTCGATGATCAAACAGTTAGTTTTTTTATTTCCCAGGCCTGCGTCCACGCTGCCAGTCTTGTTAACCATCTGTATAAACAACATCTGCATTAATGGCATGTCAGGATTTAAAACACTGATCCAGATCATATCGATGGCACGGGCATTGATAATCAATTTCAATGAACCTGCACGGTGTTGTAAACCCATTCACATTTGCACACTGGCAATCAATATTATGGAACCGCTTACTGGCCTACAGCAGTGACATGTCAGGTACAAAATTAAATGACAGAACAACTGATGGCAGAATAAATTGCTTAAGACTAAAGTTACAAACAGAACTTCCTCCTCCATGCATTTCATAACACAATTATATGCAGCCTTCTAAAAAGGAAAGAGAGGAAAGAAATCATTTGGAAATCATTTAACACAGGAGAATTAGAGCTCAGCAGTGTTGGATAAGTACAGCCATCAGCTGTGGTAGAGACGGATAGAAACATGCAACACAGTCCACCCTGCCAATACTAACATGTTGGCACTGGAGTCTATTTGCTCCACACTTGAGCAAATCATCCAGCTAAAACCAAGAGTTTTGTTTTAATAATTTCTTAACACCAAATCAGACTTTTCGAATGCCAATACGGGATTACACGAGGAACGACAAGGTTGGAATTAAGCCCATTTGTGTAACATTGGTAAGAAAACATTACAAAGTGTTTGGTCCATATGTGAATGTGTAGCTGTGTCACTTTAGCAGAGCATATGTGACAAACATGCTCACTTCTATATGATTTCATTAAGAGAAACCTGCCATTTTTTAGCTGTAAATGTGGTGCATTAGATATTGAACTGCTCACTCTGTTCTACTGCTGCTCACTCTGAACTACTGCAGTGCAGAGGATGATAATGTTACTGCATTGATTTTTAAAACTTAACTCATTTTGCCTGTTTTGTAATTTCTGATGAGAAGAGCCTGAACATTAATGACTATGGATTCGCAGAGTAGAACTTGTCAGGAGTTGACTGTTCATTAACATACTGTATATGGGGGCACTGCTACAGAGTGAAAATGCTCTAACAAAGTGAAATATCTCTTTTAAAGGCAAACCTTGACACAGACCATTTCTAGTAGCCTAATATGTTTTATGTAAACGAGCCCTGCATATCTTTATCGATCTCTGAAAGAAATTACCATAGATTTGCAAGACACTCACAGCAGGCAGCTCATTTTTGATACCAGATGGTTCAAAGTAACACTGCTTGCATGCAATGACAGCTCGTATAAGCTTCAGATAATAAAATATTATGCATGTACATACCATCTTAGTTACTTTATTACCTAAGTTATTGAATCACTTTTCACAGGTCCTATAGTTGTGACACATGAATTAGTAACAAAAGAAATAAAGGTACTTTTGCCCCTGGTAAAGCTATAATCTGGAACAACCTGGTTTTGTGAACTAAAAGTAATGAGTAATGTAACTATTCACTTTTTCTGAGTAATAGATTACATTATCAAGGTACCCAACGCTGCCTAAAGGTGTTAAGTGCAAGCTTCTCTACCGTCCTCTCAGGATGGTCACTGAATAAAAACACTGAGTGTAAAAAGTAGGGAGTCTAACTTATCATGAAGTACACTGATAAGGTGAATTAAGGTAAAAGCCATTATCCCTTATTGATTTTCCTTTTTTGTCCACAGCTACCAATTACAAAGGCAGAGACAGATGAGAAGTCTAAAGCTTTGAGCTAATCAGGGGATGTATAGGGCAGCATCTCAATATCTGGAAGGACTTCCAAATAGTTTATACTGTACATGTCGTGTGATATCTTGTGAAACTGAAGCATTACACATTTGATATGATAAATATGCAGTGTACAATGAAAGAGCATAATATGGAGAGGTTTTTCAGTCTCTTTGAAACTATTAATGGCTGCATTGCTTAGCAGCAGCATCCACGCCAGTGATAAATATTCCCCCACTTCCTCTCATCTCATCCTGAAAGGATGCTTGAAATCTGCAGCAAACACTTGAAGCCACTACACTGTGCTTATCCACCTCCACTTAACCAGCAAACCCCCTTGCTGCACAATTATGTCACATTTGGGGTTAGGAGTTCACAAAGTCATTAAATGTTTTTCTAATTATTACCGTGCGCCAAAGGATAGATGCAAATCTGGAGCGGCGGAGAGGCCAAGACAGGAGTGAGGTATGGTGCTTTCAAAGCAGCCGAGGGAGAAACCACACCAGCATGTGGCAAAAAGTACCACCTAGCACCAAACCTTTGTGAGCAACCGAGCAGGATACTCTGTGTGGAACCTTTTTAATTTTCTGATTACCGTATCTTGCCGTCTCCAAGGGAATGGGACATAATATAAATTTTCTGCATCTGGCCAGAAAGAAATATATTGGATAAATAAAAAACTGACAGTTTTCTGTCGCTCTTTTCTTCTGCCAAATCAAGGCCCTCGTAGATGGAGCAATAATAAGCTGCACAATATCTATCATGGAAATCTTTTCCTTCTATAACCGACCCTTGCAGTCATCATACCAACCAGGACTTTTAATAGATACGGAGAGTTTCTCCAAATTAGTGCCATTCCAACAATTACAAAGGCTAATATATGACACTGGAAAACTGCTCCATGCTGTGATGGGATTCAGATGCACTCCTGCCATCTATGGAAGAAAAATGTGACTGTAACAAATTGAATAATATACGAGATGATTAGTTTTAATTAATTGAATAAAGCCTATATTAATGAAATGCTCCTCATGCTTCCTGTAATACAAATAGCTTTGAAAGAGAATGTGTTTGTCTTTACATCTCAAACTGTTGTATTCTGCTCAGTTCCAGCAGTGATGTACTTCCTCAAAGATTTTGCCTGTATGTAGCTTTTTCTCTTTCTCGGTTAGTCTCAATCTGTCAATCAATCAGAGGCATTGTTTGGACCTAATGACAAACAGAGGATGAGTAGGCTCCTTCTTTCATGACCCATCACTCTGCGAGCCACTTGTGCTCCAATTTTGTCAGTGTGTTTAGCTGCAGATACCAGCACTTGCTTTATTCCCCTTCTTCCATTTATTTTAGAATTGCATAAAAATTACAGTAACTGGAGCATATCTATCTATCAGGACCTGTCACAAAGAGCCAATGGAAACTCATTAGACAGATGCATCGGAGGTGAAACTAATTTTAGATTCCAACAAAAGGTGGACACGTGTGATTGTGCAAGTCTGTATTTCTTTTTTAACTTCTCATCTGCCTTTCTGCCAAGCCCATGCATTAGTGTCTGCGTTTGTGCTCTCAAACACTTGATAAAAAGCTAAACAGCTTATTAAACCATTATGATAAGATCGTGTTTTCTTGTTTAAATGCTAATTCGTGTGGGCATGTGGTCTGCCTTTGTCTCCAAGTTCTTTGATTATGCCTGTCTCTCTCTCTTCCTCTGTCTCTCACAAATGTTTAGTCACTCTTTTTTTCCACAGTGCTCATTTGTTACAACATGAGAGCTGTTGAAGCTTTTTTGCAGCATTCACGGCAAGTGATGATTTTCCCATAGTCTCACAAGAGAGAAGAAAGACAATAACTCTCAGAAAAGATGAATGGATGGCAATAACTTGTGGTGAATTTATGGTGATTTTCTGCTCGTCAAGTACATCACATCCACAAATAAGGCGTCCTACCCCACATCTCATATGTTACAGATGAGGCTGCGGCAATATAGAGTTCAGTATGAATGCTACATGTGGCTGCAGGCTGCCATCAAGATCACAGAGAAAGCCACATTAACATAAGAAGCTTACATTGTTGTCTGCGAAGTTTTTGTGCTTTGTTTTGATATCATTGTTGCAAAGTGCTAACTGATGTGCTGTTTGGGGATTGCACTATTGAGAGCAGGTGTCAGTCAAGCAGCAGACTGGATTTTGAGGTTGGAGTTCTATTTCACATTGAGGTTCATCCTCTTTGGGTTCAACCTTGTGTCCCTGTGGACTGTATATGCATAATGCATTTTGGTATTGAAGTTTGCCATGGTAACTGGCTACTTTATGTAGGCCACAGCCACTTAAGACCCAATACATCTGGTTTGCTCTTCTCAAGAAGTGACCCCTACCTATGTACTGGTGTCATGAACAACAGTACTGGTGTCATGTACAGCTGTACATGAGGGTACACGCATCGTGCTGCGGCCGTAGACCCTTCCTGCACAATTGGCTATTGCTGTGCATACAATCTACCCAGTTCAGTGTTTAGAAGAAGAGTCATCACCTATACACACACACACAGATGAGCACATTACTCCAGTGCTTAAATCACTTAATTGCCTCGCAGTGCGATACAAAATCAACTTAAAGATTCCACTTAAAGTATTTAATGGTTCGGTTCTGCAATACAGTTCTGACCTGCTACTCACTGATTGCAGTCCAGTCAGACCTCAAGTCATCAGGGGGCTTTCTGTTTAATGTTTTGTTTATTATATTCTATTGCTGCATGTTGCTAATGACTGTATGCATTATAATGTAAAGAGCACTGAGGTTTCTTGTAATGAAATGTTTGCAGATTATTGCTCAGATATTTCAAGTATTGTTTGTGTCTGAAACCTCCGTTTCACACTGTGCATTTTATAATGCATCCTCAAAGGTCTGGCTTCTGCCAGGGTGGACCTGTGTGGTGTACTATGGGATATTTTCTCCAAATGGGAGTCTGGTGTCAGTAACAATAAAACATAGCTTCCCTCAGGACGCTTGTGCAGTAAAGCTGCAATACCTTATCCATGATTCTGATGGAGGCCTTCGTACGAGACTGCAGTGGCATTTATTCTCTTGCACCACTTGGTCCTTTTCAGAATGTCTGGGGAATGCATGTCCTCTCAGTCCCAGAAGCACATGAACACAGATAGTGGGTCGTAATCCACTTGCCATCGTCAGTGATTGATTGTTTGCACAGCTGTGAGACACCCAGTAGCTCGCTCTTCCTTCAAGGCCCGCAGGACACATGGCATGAGGCATCTCAGACACACCACAGCACGCTGTGGACAAATCTGGTCAGCCCAAACTAACACACCAAATGTATTTTCTTTCTAGAATTGCTCCAGAAATGTTAAGCTTTATTTGAAGATCACTCCTTCATCTTCAAGGCAAATACTTATTGGATCTTTAATTACTTTGATACTGTCAAAGCATTTATTTACTGTCTTCTAATGCTGTGCCCTTCGGACATAAATTTTTTTTGATAGGCGCTGTTACCAAAATCTCCAAATTATTTCATAGTGGTGTGAAATATTTCATCAGTTTGAGCTGAGAAATGTTTAAAAATGGAATATTTGTGCCAGTACAAATCTTCATTTTCATGCTCAGATGCTTCCTCTACTCCTTTTTATTAACATGAGACAGGCTAGATCAATCTCACATGCAGATGCCCCCATAAAATAACACTAGAATGCAAACCGCTGTGTGATCATTTCTGCCTGAACAGCTTTTGCTTACATTTACCAATTTCCTTCATGAATATGTAAAGAGTCAGTAGTACCCTTGTTTTCAATCGTGGCCTTATTCTGACCCAGAATGCATCCTGCTGATGCTCAGAAAACCTGAACAAGGGGTCACGTCGTACAGACGCAGACACACACCACCCTGTGGGGGAAATCACACTACATCTGTGTTCAAAAATGACATCAATATTACAACGGGGTCGACTTCCATGTTGTGTAGAGCATTTTGAATGAATTTCACACCGCTGGTGAATATTCATCATGATTACAGCCACAGTACAAACAATAAAAGGTTTTCTTACACCATAGTCATTATCCTGGTGGTATTTTAAAGATGAATATAAACATAAAGGCAATAAAACATGCAAAAGGTGATGCTTTCAAGAGAAAGAATTAGGTTTTCCATCTCTTTTTAGTCACGGCTCTCTCAGCTTCCTGATTATACTGGTTAAAGGCAATGCACAATGCTAATGCTAAATCCTCCTGATAAAATGTCATTTCCATATATCCACAATGCGTTTGCCTTGGCATATACTCATATTTAATCCTTCAGATATGTAGAATCGCCCTAACAAAACAGAAGTTCACTGCAATTCCACTGTTTATAATGCATGCTGTTGTAAGTAAAGTTGAGTCAAATATCTCGATAAAGATGGCCAGATTGGAGTCAATGTAAATGTTCTGAAAAGGAAGTAACCTCTTGATTTCCTAGACCCTTAGTCTACAGTAACAGCTATCTGAGGCTCTACATTGCAAAAACATCTTATAAATTATTTTGATCATATGAACATCCAAAGCCGGGACATCAAATCCAAATCAGCTTTATTAGCGTATGGACAAAAGAGTCTGAGATAAGAACCGGAGAATTAAATTATCATTAACAAGCCTGACTGAAATTAGATTACAAGTGATTTGTATAATTAACAGACAAATGTCTGAGAGAGAAAATACGCTTTTTCTTCAAAGGGACAACTTTTAAATGACTGTTCATTTCAAAACATCTATTCGAGGTTAATAGTGCTATTAACTCATTCTAGATATCTTGGGGTTCATTTTTGATGCATCATTCCTTTAAATCAAACTTTACTTTATTCTAGTCTTCTTCATCCCCCCCACTCAAAAAACATAATTAACTACCTTAATTTTATATTAAAACTTTTATCTGTAGGATTAAATAACGAATCAACACAGAAGAACTAAATGAATCCACTGAATGACTGCAGGGGACAAATGATTGCCATTTGAATGTATTCAGACTGGAGACTATAAATCATGCAAGGCCAAAGCCATTATTAGGCTACCTGGATATTTCCGCTCTTACGTTGCCTTGAAGAATAATTGTGTGTGATTGCTTTGACAGTGTTTTTTATTAGTAACATCTTTCATTTACAGTGCACCTTAAAACATTCGATTGAAATTAAGTTTAAGTTCCAGATAGAAGCTGTGAGCAATTACTGTATGACACTCTCTTACCCACCAAGTGTACTATTTGTGACGACAGTAAAATTTGTGTTTTTAGGAGGTTGTAGGGAAGAAGCTAAAAGTTGCTTGGGACTAGAGCGCTTCTCTTCAGTTGTACCTAAGTCTTTTTATTTTTATCTAATTTCTGAAATTAAAATATAGATATTAATTATGGAAACTGAATAGATTTTAATGTGTCAAGTGCTATGCACATTCCTCTGAGGCAACCAGATCTTGTTTTGTGTTCAAGTCACTTAACAATGACATGTTGCTGCCATGTTTAACGCCTTTTTGTGGTGCACTTTAAAATGTTTTGGTCTGGACATTAATTATTTGTTGCATGCAAACATGTCCTGAAAACCAAATGACAAAATTCATCATTTATAAGTGATATGTGAGCTTTTTCTGACCAAGGATGACAGTGTTTGCCTTGACAATCCTTTACAAATAAGCATTACAAAAATCACAACGTTTTGGTATGGTTAAGGTTACTAAAATTGAGGTTAGCTTTAGGCCATCGCTATAGCTGCCAATGAGGACAGTGAGGTCATGTGCTGTATTTCTTCTGGATTGTTTTAAGGCAAATTCCACTACGTTTTCAGACTATGAATGAGTCAGTAGTTCTCCACCAGAATTGTATTCCTGGCGGCATGCAGATGGCTTTGAATAACCATTTAGACCTGTTTTGGGAAATAAAATGGGAATGCTTTGTGGTATGGGTTTGTAATGTTCCATATAATCCAGATTATAATCTGGTACCATTTTTGGGGAAAACAGAGTTACAGTTTAGTTGATTATGTCAAGATGTTGATCTCTGGAGAACTGCTTCATTTAGATCAAATGTGCAGAAAATATAACTGAATTAATAATAATTATAAATATAAAAGGATTTAGAGACTTTGACTCGCAATCATAATTTTTTTAAATCCTGGCTACAGGATTGCATTAAATTATTTGATTAAGGTTAGGGTTAGCGTTAGACTCAAGGTTAAGGACTCAAGGTAAAAAAAAAATCATCCACGTTTATTGACGTAGCCGTCTGAGCTCTTAAATACTTGATTTTGCGACTTAAAAAAAATGTCACGAGGCCCAACTTTGTTTCTGGCAAATGAAATTCACACGGCTGCTGGAGGGCAAGTGAATGTAAAGATCGGTGGTTTATCTCCTTAATATAAAGACTCTGTTCACACAGAGAACCAAGCATGAGAACTCCCAATCTGGACTGAACCCAAACACGAAACAAAAGTGACAAAAAGACGCCCCTTTTCTTTTATGTACCATTGCTGCCAAAAGCACAGTGGTGCACGGCAGTAATGAAAACATCCTGCATACGGCACATTTTAAACTAGCACTTTAAAAGTTCACCTGACTTGGGAATACTGGAAAATGAGCAACAATGAAATGTGACCAATCAGGCTCCCGAGAGACAGGCTTCTCATTGTGAACTAATCACATACAGCGATAACAACCAGCAACTGATGTATAATTTGGTATCAAGTCTATGATGATGGTGAGCATAAGCAATCCTTTATAATAGCAGTGCCACATCAGCATCTTTGCATGATTTCTATTGTCTCTCCTCCCTGTGGGGTAATGCTGTAGTCTTTGTCTCATCTGTGAACCTAGTATTGGAAATCAATAGTTTTTCACAAGATAACAAAAGGATGCTGTACATTAACTCTGCTGTTTTCCTCAAGATGAATTTAATCAACGGCTGCATGTATTTCATGACTCTGTAGTGATGCTGTTTAATTACTTTAACTGGCATATGTCACACCCATTGGCAAAGACTGAAGGGAAGCAGTGTGTTCTCAGGAATGTGAGAAATGGGGACAGGTTTGGTATAAATGTTCGAGGAGCCAGCTTGTTCCTGGAAGGTCACCTGTTTGAATTCACAAATCTGCCAGGGTACTTGTGAGCAACACCCTCCAGAGAGAAAGAAAGTGAGACGAGAGACAGAGAGGGAGCTGGATAGATATAAACGACCTCGGCCTCTGGAGCTAGATGTCCCCGTACATCTAAGAGCCCATTAGAAGTTTCCGCCTCTTTTTGTCTCTGCTGCATACCCACCTCATCCTGCCAGCTTTGTATATCAAGTAAATAATACAGGGAGGAGTGGACAGATTTGTCTCTGTCCTTGGGGATATAAACAAAGTGTTAGTGAAATGTGGAGTGTATCTGCATTTGCCTCAATGTTAGATGACAGGTCTCTCACAAGAGATCATAGATGTGACTCCTGCTCATTATTGGAGACAATGTATAGATTTGTGGATTCAAAGGTAGAAAAAAAATCATTCTTCAGGGAATTGGCAGGGCCTATTGAGTGTCCAAGCTGGTGCTTCACCAATCAGTACAGGTCAATATATTACATTATATACAGTACATACTGCTTCCCCACATGGGAAATCTGAGCTTCAACAGTCAGAAATCAACTCAATAAACTCATGCTTACTGGTAGGAGACAGTTATAGATATTTCACTCCCATTTTACACATCATTTCTTTAACATTATTCCATCATTCTTTCTCTACTTGTCAAGAAAGATATTTTGATGATGAATCAGAATATTTTTTGTGACTCAGTTCCATCAGTTGATGTCTTTGTGGATCCAACATGTCCGCTCTTTCAGATCGGGGTTTTTCCATGCACTTTCTCTCAGGTTTATTGACAGCACAGAGGAAGCAAGCATTGTACCTCATATGTACTACATGTTTACATCGTCTCTACTTCTCTAGAATTCCACCACAGTTTACAGTTCAGAAACCTCCCTCTGGCTGTTCTGCTCATGCTGTGTCATTGGTGAGCTCAGAGCCTGATGCACATCTATTAAAAATGCAGTCAAGGCACTTTGATCACAAACTAGTGGGGCCAGCAGAGCCATTGCACAGGTGTTTGCTACCTTGACAATGTCACTGGCTCGGCCCCATCTGGTTGTACTGTAACATCCATATGCATGGTGTTTTCAAGCCTGTCTGCCATCTCGAAACACTTCACCCCTTCATCCCCCCTCCCTCCTCTTGTCTGAGATGTACACCGCTGAGGCTTGCTTCCATCTGAAGGGCATCTTTATATGTCCATGTAGTGTCTTCCACAGCCCCATGATAATGCTCTTAGGTTTCTCATTCAGGAGTGGAGTATGGAATGTTATCAAAAGTTTTGGGGAAAGTGCTATCTCAAGCATTGTAGGAGACTTTGCAGCAAGAGGTAGCACTTAATAAAATATGAATTGTTACTGTATTTGCAGAAATTGCGTAATCATGATGTCAATTCACTGGAGTCAGTTCATGTTTGGTTGTTGCTGTGAAGGAGCTTTAAATGGGAAAACTTATCCAAAAATAGACCTATGTGTTACTGCAATGTGCAGCTCAGTTGTAATTGGTGCATTTGAATTAGCGTCCCCTTAAGCTGAATAGCACTGTAACAGACTGTAGTATTGATGTCATCCAGAGACAAACCCCGGAGCTGCTCCACAGACAGTGAATAATAGAACAACTGCTATGACTCTGACAGCAGACGTGGTGATTTTACTGGTGTATGGGTGCATATTCTGATACACAGCTGGAAGCCCCACATTCACATAAAACCCATTCTATGAGCAGCCGGAGTGGGTCAATAATTCACTCTCAATGGGCCATCTCCAGAAAGTGTCCCCTGATGACATCATCAGCTGAGGTTTTAATGATTTGACTTCCAGCATAGGGAGACATCTGTTCACTGTTAGACATTAACTTTATAGTGCAACGTCCTCACAACTGCTTTTTGGTTTTAGTTTGGATTGTCCCTTTTAAATTGTAAGAAAGTACCACTTTTTAGTGGAGAAATGTTCTTATACAATGTTACATGTAATGAGAAGTAATTTTAATGTGTTTTTAGCAGAGTGCAGTGCAACAAATGAGTCAAGAATATATCACCATCAACAGTATGGTCATGATGTCGTCCTAAATGATAAAATATGTTGTCTAGAAAGACAAATAGTCTCCCAGCAATCCCAGGTACTGTCATGTGAGAATGTTTCTTTTTGGCAAAGTAAAGTAAGCCATACTTAAAGAAAATAAATTGCTCACATGGCTGCATCATCAAACACTTGGGCTGAGAATTGCTGGGTTTTATTAGTGCTTCACTGGGTAGGAATGTGAGCAATAAGCAGCATCTAGTTTTTTTTTGCAGACCTTTGGTACACGTGGGAAAAAGCACTATAACTCTTCAGAGGCATCAAGGTTGTTTTATAAAACTGCAATTGTTGTGTGCCTTGGACACGGTGCAAAGTAGAGTCAAGTACAGTGAAAAGCAGTAGCAATGAACGCTCAGTGGCAACCTTTGAGAACACTGCGTCACAGTCTTATTGGACTCGCTTGGATGTTAGTCCAAGAAATTAATTTAAATTTGTGTGCCTCTGGTGAAAACAAAATTACAGAATGGAACATAGTTTTGATTTGTTTTGCTGCAGCATAATCCAATTTTCTTAGTGTGGTTATGTATTTCTAATATTTATTACTTTTAATTTTTTAGTCAATAAATCAAGCTGAGAACTAAAAGAGCTTTACTTTGAATGTTTTCCAGCACTGAAAATCCTTTGGCATTGACACTGAAGTAAGTGTGATTCTTCCATTATCCACCAGACTCACATTTGGTTATATAGACCCAACAAGTTGTGAAAATGTAATTAGAACACCTAGCTATTAATATGAAGCAGTTGGAGGCTGGTGGCTGATTATTCATTACCTCTTGTCTACACACTTGCACAGCTGCCCGAGCAGTGTGTCGCTGTCACGGTCGCCCCATCTGTTTGGTTCTGGTGGTTAAAGTAAACCAATAAATGGATGAGAGTGGGGAAACAAGGAAGGGCTTTGGAAAGGGTAATGTATAGAGAAGCCGGGGGAAACTTTCTTCCAAATGAAAAATATTACAGTAATTTTAAGTATATAAAGCACGGCTGAATTAGCGTGATGAGGCTTCAACATGTTGGCTTCCTTTTGGAGGGGTACTGCAACACATGAATGCTGGTCCACAGCAGAAGAAGGCAAAATGTGACAGAAGTGAAGAAATAAAAAAGATCATCATCGTCTTGCTCTAAAAGATGCTATTTTGAATGTTTAATCTCCATCTCAATTAATCAGTCTGAATTTAGCATTTCAGAAATTAATGAGCTTTCATCATTAGGTTTTGATTGAGTAATTAATTTCATTGAGTACATCTGACAGCTTTATGTCATGCACGGCAAAACTTGAAATTACATGTTAATGCTAATGGAGGCCTACGGAATAAAAAAAAATAGAAAAAAGATAACGTTGATGACTTTGAGGTAATGGCACACCATCAGAGGTGACAGTAGAAAAGGTGCATTACGCAGTTCTAAGATAAATTTGAGGTCAACCCTGTAAGCAGGAAGATAACTAACCATGGTGATGCTGCCTTACCAAACCAGGGATGAGAAAATGTCATGTTCTTTGCCAAAATCCAAGCCCAGTGTTAGTGTGCTTGCTAACTTGGTGGGTTGCCCAGTAGATTGGCATGACAGATAGACATGGATATAAATGGATGGGCAGGGCTAAGCAGGAAAATACAAAATATTAAATTTCTTGTATTGCATTTCCCAGTCCAGATTTAAACATGTTTTGTATTTCAGTTGGTCTCTTATGATGTTGGTTGTGCCAACATTTAAATATTTGGACGTGTTCGTTGTTAGCCTACTAGGTGGTAGAGACAGAGATGGTAAGATGCTTGCCATCATTTTGTCCATAGGAAGGGAACAGTAACTTGACTGAAAAAGAAGAAAAGGCAAATCAGTGGATGTATCTTAGTGGAAACATTTCATACAACAGTGCAATATATACACTCTTGAAGATAACAATGTTGTTATTCTATATTGTTCTTGTCAACAAATGCCATGAAAAGACTAAACCCACAATGCATTTGCCCATCTCTCTCTGAATTCCCTACCTCGTCTGTTGCACTTAAACCCTATCCCATTCATTTCTTCCGAAGACGTAAATAATTAACAACAGATCCCAAATATAGATTTTTAAAGAACGAGCTAAGCCATTTCCTAAATCAAGTGTTTTACCAAAACTTACTCAAACAAGGGTAAATAGTGCAGATGGTGGGGACTATTTTTAGGTGTGGATTAACACACATTAGGCGCATGTGTGGGTATTTACAATGTGGCAGCATGACGGAGTGTGTGGGATTGGCTGAAAATAAACTACAGTGCCCATGTTCATGGGCAACATATCACCCAGTGCAATGGTGGCTTTAAGATCCTGCCACATCAAGTCAGCAGAAATGTGTCCCAATCCTACCTCTTCTATCAAGATCAAAATGACACAATGTGTTGTTGTGTGGACAGAGATACTTCCACTGGAATTTACACCTATGCCTGAGATGCTGAGGTGGGATGTTGTACGTGAACTCATCTTAAATTGAATCCAAGAGAATAAACATAACAGAAAAACATACACCAGCCTTTTGCCTCAAGGGTCAACCATTGAAAGGAAAGCACAACCGATGAATACACTAACAAGCAAGATGAATATTGCATAAGCATCTACTTCCTTGTAGCTTAAGGTTATGTGCGGAAATTAGTTAAAAAGGTAAGACATTGAAAAAATGACCTGCTTTGGCACTGCTCTGTCACAATGCGTGCATAAGAAAATAATGGTTCATATCTTGGGATTACGGATGCCAAAACTCAGAAGCTGTTTTGTTTTTTTCTTCTTGCTCTTTCACATCGCATTCTTTCATTTTTAATTAATCTTCAGGTTTAAGCTTGGGAAGTCTCACAAACCAATTAAATACAGTCGGCCCTCTGCCGCAAGTTGTTCATCAACTCACAACCTCAAATACTCCGCCTGTAAAAAGCTGTGTGTGTGTGTGTGTGTGTGTGTGTGTGTGTGTGTAACGGAGTGTGTGCACACGTAGCTCTGCTTCAACCTCCTGGAACCTTCAAAGGAATAAAATACATGAAAATCCATCTTGCTTAAAATTCCTCATTCACCGTGGAGAGGAGATACTGGCGCTGTTCCTTAAGAGGCAAGGCCAGATATGATCGTCCGAAGCAGAGACTCTGAGAGCCTCCACCATTTTAATCCATCACGCTACATAATTTCTAATGCTGTTGACTAGGGACTGACTTTCACTGCAGTCTACATCACTGGATGATGCACTTTACAGAATGATGGTGTTGATTTACCTAATGGCTCCTGGAGAGAATCGAAATTTTGACCTTTATCCGTTTGGAGGAAAATGACTGCATACATTTTGGACCTTGCCTAGCACTTAACACACCACATTGCTTTATTTATGACAAGGTGGTTTCCAGAAATGTCCCCTTATTTATAATATTTCAAAAAAAATTGTCATGCTGGCTGTGCTAATTGCTTTAGTGATGGCAATGTAGGTTTGATTGGACGGTCGGTCAGTCCACACCTTTGGTCCGGCCAAAAATTTCTCAACAACAAATCCTACCAACTTTGATGATTGCATGACATTTATGTTCCACTACTGCAACCAAATCAGTCGATCAAATGTCTCAATAACTATTAGTACACACATTCATGTCCCCCCCAGGATGAATTGTAGCACCATCATCAGGTCAAAAGTTTGTATTCAGTTTCTAATTACTTGCAAAACGATGCCATTCCCAACAGAGTCAGCCGTACTTTGTAATTAGTGCTAATTATTAAATGTTAGCATGGTACGCTAAAATGGTGAGCATAGTAAACATTTAATCTTTTTGTCATTGTGAGCATATTAGCATGCTAATGTTAGCATTTAGCACAACACAGCTAGCATGGCTGTAGACCCTTAGTCTTGTTGTTTATTAAGTCCCTGCACAAGTGTTGTCTTTCTTTTAAAAGGCTGCACATACACACATATGAGCACACACTCGAGTCAAATAAAATAAAGTTAAATAAATAAATAACAGCAACACGTAGTACCTTATTAAAATGTAACTCGTGATTAATCTTTATGCCCCGGTACATCAGCTTTTGCTGACCAATTTTTACGCTTCTGCACTCCCGATACGGTTCACAAGTTAACAAAATTGCTCTGAAAATTAATAACACATCATTATGTATTTAAGGTAATACAATTAAGCATCTTGTTATTATCAGCATTGTTCAAATATAGTGTGCTATTTCCCACTCCTGGTGCTGTCTGGAACATTCGGGGATGCTTTAATTGAGAACATTTTAAACAGGGCTAATGACATTTAATGGGGGAGTGTGTAAGTGGGACAACAAAGACATTGTATCTTTTACACTAACAATGAATAAACAAATACACTATGCTATAGACTCAAGTGGAGGGAAATTAGATCCTTTCTTCATTATGTTAATACTGTAACAGTGATACTGCAGGAGAAACATGCCTGCCTAAACTGTGGACATACATTTGATGTGAACTGTATTTGATGGCGGGCTGACAGCTTTCAACTTGCACCCGGCCTCCCCTTGCTTTTTGTCCCATTGTCAGAAAATATCTCATCTCCTCTTGACTCAGTGTGAAGAGCTGGCGGCTTCTGGTTGAAGGCTGTGATGGGATTTGGGGAATAACTGCTACTCCAGATTAAGGATGGAGATGAGGATGACTAGTGACTGACAAAACAGACTTCTGGGAGGGCTTAGTTACTATACAGTAAGAAGGTCAAGACTATGTGTTAAGTTGTAACTGTACAGACATGCTGAATGTGCACCGACCTGCCCATTATGGTTTTGAAACATTGTTGTAATGGAGCTTTTGCTGGTGCTCAAAGGCAGGTTTAAGGCATCCCTCCAGACCAGAGTGGAAGAAATCCTCAGCTATTATTTCACCTGATTTCATTTGAAGATGCTGTAAAAGATAAAAAAAAAGAATGATAAATCTACCAACAACCCTTTCAGCAATTTCATTAGACTGTTTTTTGAAATACTTCTTAAATATTATTTTGCTGGAAGAGGGAAATAAATTATATAGCTTAGAAGAAATAAAAAAATGCTTTAAAGTACTGCACCTGCTTGGAGCATGCACACACACACACACACACAAACTGTGTAGGAGAATGCCCACTGTATCCCTCCAATGGTTTACATAACTGAAATGATGTGCTTCAGCTCTTCCCTGCTTATCACCATGAGCCACACTTTATTGCCAGGGCCACCTCAAAGAAAATTAAATGCAGCCTCATCCGTTTGATACCCCCGAGCACATTTTGTGAGGTTCTATTGCTGCTGAGATATTGTTGAGCTGTTGTATTTTTCAAACACTACCCCCCCCAAGATCCAACTAAATGCCATATTTTCTCTGTTTTCTTTTCGCCACAATCACAATGGCTCGCATTAGCTTTTGACGCCTTTCTACACCCCTGTGTGTCTAACAGTGTCCTTCTAGGGGGTAAAAACAATGAACAATAAAGTAGACAGAATACTGTTCTGTTGCAAGAATGATTTATGTTCTTTTCTATTCTTAACTCATTTTACTAGAGATATGTTGTGTGAATTTAGAGCCTCACAAAAATCCCTGCAAATTATAAAATTATACAAGTCACTCTAAGTAAATTAATAATTAAAGTATGATTTTTATTTACTTAAATGATTCTCAGACATATATGAAATGTTAAAGTGAAATTAGGTAATATAAATGGGATTCCTTCAGAAAGTGCTTTTAGTCAATCGACTGCACCAGCATCAAAATATCCTCAAACTCTTGAATTGCTGCCATGTGCACACTGACCCAAACCTTTGTTATGCACGGCCACCACATGCGCAACTTATGTAATTCTTGCATATAAATAGAGAGGCTTTTGTGGGAGTACAGCTTGGACACATTGTGACTTCCCTTCTCCCATTATAGTAATTGAATAGTGCTTTTGTTGTGGGCAAGAGTTTGGCTACAATCCTACTGCAAACAATGCTGGCTTTAGATAATATGTCCCCTTTTACTGTGCATTGATGGGAACCTTAAAGAAACTGGTTGGGTCTATCAGTATACTGCATGGGAACTCTTTAGGACATAAAGAACAACCTTTTGCTGCAAGGAGATACCAAAGCCACCAGGGGGAAAAAGAAGACATTCTACAGTGGAACCTAACCTAGGCCCCCAGGGGTCCCAAAGGCTCCAAGTTCACATTAAGACATTTTGGGTGATTTGATCAATTGCAAATTATTTGGTACTCCGATATGCACCACAAAAAGAACACTAATTACTGAAATGATATGGGCTATAAGGGGCAGCCTTGGCTACAACAAATGTTTATAAAGGACCAATGTGTTTCCCTGATCATGTTACTGTTGCAAAGATAATGGCTATCTGCATTATGTTCACAGACAATGGGTTTTTAGAGTGAACACTCCAGTGTCACACTTGTGTACCACACAGTAGTCAAAGGGAGGGGGTCTGGGTGGAAAGTGGACGTGAAAAATGCAGGACTTGTGAGTTGTTGTTGCAAATATAAGCACAAGTTGTAGTTGCTACGACTGAATATTGCATTGCAAAATCTAATATTCGTGGCGGCAAACAAAACTGTGAACATTTGACTGACATGTTCTCCATTTGTGACTTGCCAGATGCATTAACTCTTTATATTAACAGAAAAATACTAATTAGCTTCTAGGAGACAAGGTTGTACGGGACACCTTACCTATTAATGTGGCCCCATCTTATTTAGTTTAAATACCTTATATTATCTCAAATTATATTGTGCTTATTTGGTGTATATACCTTAATGAATTTGTGGGGGAAAAACTGTGGAGGTCCAATAGCAGATTAGTTCAGCCCTGTATTAACCAAACTGTCTCGATATAATGGGTTTGTTTTTGTAAAAGAGACCAAATAAGCATTAATTGCCTTGATTAGCAGTCACTGTTCTTGTGAATGCCATGTGCTTTATGCTACAGACCTTCTGTGTGCTTCACTAATTATTATATATTCATATGACTAGAGAGCTCAACATTTTAGCCAATCTGCAATTACCTACGAGTGTTGTAGCCTTGTAATTATCTCTCTGTCTATCATTATTTTTTATTACCAATCACATAACGGCTGTGATTACAAATCCTTTATATTCCCTGTCCAGCACATCCACCCTTTTCACAGCACAACACATACTTCTGTTACACAAATGTTACTGTATGACTGAATACAACCATTTCCAAGTTTCAATATACCTGGTTTCTGAGCAAACCCTGAATTAAATTGTTCACTCCGTTTTTCCTGCACATTCTCTTTGATGAAATAATGATGCAACTGCTGTGGAAATGAATGCAACTTTAGACATTTCAGTTCAAACTTTAAACTGAAAGAAAAAGACTGCCAAGATCTGTAAGGACACAGATGTAAATTCACGTTGGGTTTGTTCTTTTTTTACATTACTTGATATTTATTGGAACTTCACACCAAACCTTGGAATCTGCTAAATGGCTCAGGGCATATTGCAACGGCTGTGATCACAATTGCACCGGCATTTTGTCCGCAAAATGTATCAGCACATACTTGGAATAGGATTGGAAGTCAATTCCAGAATACTTTGGCAGGTTCAAAAGACTTATTTGGTATTAGAAAGTTCAATAATACAATACAGAAACATTATTTCACTAACTTAAGTAAAATAAGGTAAAAGCTGTTAATGGCTGCATGTTTTTTTAAGAAGATCTGGAATTGCATCAAATTTGGAACTATTACACATATATAGTTTGTTTGTTATGACTAGATTAGCAAATAACCTTCAATCATAAAGCTTCAAAGTGCATGTTAAACATATTCATAGCTTGTGTAGCAACCCTGGCTTCTAACAACTGATCATCATATAAACAAACTGACTGAATTCAACAATGGAATTAACATTATTTCTTGACTTAACCAAAATTACAAGCACATTAATAAGGTAGTGCTCACAGCCATACTATCCTGAACATAATCCTGCAACTGCAAAACAGCAATTTAGGTGAGAAGTGGTCAGAAATTAACTTTAACGAGCTAAGGAGGGAGAGAGAAGACGCTTTTGAGAGCAATTAGAGTGTGGAGAGGAGAGAGGGGAAGTCATTCAGTGAGGAGAAGTTGATGGAAAGACCTTCTTGAAAAGTGAGTGACTCTGCTGTGTGAAATCTTGAGGGTCATTCCACTGCTGGAAAGCCTGAAGAGACAGCGGGTCAACACTGATTGGCTCGATGAACAGGTCAGCACAGAGAGAGGGAGTGCCAAGTGTCCAGGAGTGGCAGAGGAAGCACCGGTGAACAAAAACGGGGCAGTGGGGCTGTGGATCTCTTGGAAGTGTGGTGCAGATTCAGTGTTCTGAATTTGATACAATCAGACCTGTGCTACCAAGAGGTTTGTAATGAGCAATTTGGGGATGTTGAATGTGAGACCAGCTAGGGGCAGAACAGGGGTTGTGGGTGAGAAAGGAAGAGGTTGCAATTGGGATACATCATAAATGGGATATAAAGCTTGAAAAATGACTTTCACTGGTTATGTGAGGAAAAACTCGGTCACAAACCTGGTTGTGAAAGTTTGGTTGTACAGCAGTGCAGGTATTAGAGTATCAATATCAACTCTGGATCCGATTTGAGTGGTGCCGAAACAATTTTCCAAACTACCAAATCTAAGTAAATAAAGTTACAAATTACGCCCAATAGAAGTATAACAAATCAGGCAGGCAGGATAGTAACAAACACAAAACTAATTAGAAATGTGTTTAGCCAAGTTTATAATATTACTTGAAAAGCCCTAATGTGACACCTAAAATAATAAATTCTAATAAAGCTAATACATTCTTAGTTTACAGCTTGATAATGGTCCAGAGAGCTGTAGGGTCTTTTGAGTACTCTTTGGTCCATTGGAAACCTCAGTTTTATAGCTTATGTAAACTAAGGAGGTTTTGGGAAATACTGCTTCTTTTAGGTGTTTTAGGTCACTTTGTCTGCTAGGATACATTTGATGGACAAGTACAGCTGAGTTTTGTCCACATAAAAGTGAAAGCAATATTAAAACAATGAATAGTAAGGCCAGATTGAAAAATATATATACAACATAAAATGGGGCCCAGAACAGACCCCTGATGTACTCCATAGGTCAAAGAATCAGACACGTCATCACCAATCATTGTAAAAATTGGTGGTTTATATCATATTTAGCAGACAGACTAAGAGCAGAACTAGACAGGCTAACCCACTGTCTTAATCATTTAAATATTTTATCAAACAAAAATTAAGATTTGATCATTGTAAGTTGATAACATTGACTTTTGGACTGTTAGTTCCACTGTAATCTGTAATTATCCTATTAATCAAAAGACCCTTAGCTGCAGGCCTACTTTGTAGTTGTAGACAAAGAAAGACATGTATCCTACTGCAAACATTTTAAATCTTAATCATCAATTTCAATACTATAACTTCACGTCAAAATGGTCAATTTGATGTGATGAAGATCCAAATGGGATCAGAATGTTTAGTAGTGTAGAGTATAGTTAGTGTGCAGCTGTTACTCTTTCATCTATGTGGTTTTCCAATAGCCAGTGTGAATAATCATGCTCTTTCCTTGTAAATCTAAACAATATTGTTTGAACATTATGCCTGATTCTAGCCTTTTGGTTAGGTAGACCAATCACAGTACTTCCACTCATAGCATTGGCAGGATCAATTTTTTAACAAACTGTTTGTCAGCATTTCACCTTTATTTTTGGTGCCATGTTCTAGTACACAGTGATGCAGAAGACCCTTAGAGTTCACAAACACAGAAAAGCAGCCCAGTCTTGTTGAGACTGAGTATGAGATGGTCGGCAGACATCCATCTGTCTCTAAGGCATGCACATCAACCCGAGTGTTAGACGGTGAATGAGGAAAAATAGACAGACATAGACAACAGAGTGTTGTTGGCATAGAAATGGTACGCAGGAAAAGTCAAGAAACATGATCACAGGGCCAAGGACTGAGCCGCCAGGGAACCCAGAGGACGTGGGGAAGAGAGTGCTGACAACAGTGTTGCCCTCCACAGCTCCTACTAAGAATGATAATGGATCTGGCCTTAAGGCCGCATCAACAGATTCAAAGGTGCAACTCAACCAATCAGAAGCCATGCAGGGTCTCCTAGGAGATTAACCAGTGTACTGTACAGTGTTAGGAATGGATGATTTTAAATGTTACTTTCTCATAGGATCTACAGTGAATATAAAAGCAAAGAACATTCAGTACACATGAAAGTGTCTATTCTAGTAAAAGAGTTTCCTCTCCTATACAAGTAGCACTCAAATTATTCCATACTAATTTTGTACTTAACCAGATGCACACATTCCCATTGGCTTCGCCTCAAGATAAACTTTCATGCATTTCCATTTGATTGATAGGAAGTTTCTAAAACAGGATACCTGCAGCGGAGATGACGGCGTTCCCGCCATCAAAGAACTTCTGTTTTCAAAGAACAAAAGTAAGATGGCCTCTCACAGGGAATTTCTGGCAAGTTTACCTTTCAGACAGTATTTCACAGCTGCAGGTTGAAGTAATTATATACTGTTAAGCGTGTCCCCCATGGCTTATGAGAACATGGGAGAGTGAGAGGAATGTGTGCTCTTGAAGTATTATATTCCTCTGAGAAGCACTCCATTTTTTTTAAATATTTCATTATTTATTTTTTCCACCCCAGAGAAGTTTGACTTCAAAGGGCTGAACCATTCCTAGAGTATCCAGGTTTCTATGTCTAATTAAGGATTCGAGAGGTGCTGCATCTTGCAACCATGTTTTTGTAAACAATCAATATTTCCCTGCTAGAAATAGGTACTTCAGAGGTAAATATGATGGGACTCAAAATCAAAAGCTCATCTTCAGAAATCAACCAGCTGAAATTAGTCTGAAACATGTTGTTGTAAAACACAATACTTGACATATGCAAAGCCACTTAACACTGCAATGTAAGCCATGATTACCAGAGCCTTGTAATAATAAATGCATACCAAATATTCTACGAATTCTATTCTGAGGAGTAGATGTACCATGTAGCATGACCCTGATTGATTATTGGTATTGTTGGTAAAACTTCCGTTTCAAACAGCGGACTTGCCTTAGGCATCAATCATTGCCACCATAAATACAATAATAAAAGACAGAACATATCTTGAGCACAAAGTAGCCTTTAGTTGTTTTTATACTTAGTTTTCCTATTTGTTGATGCATTAATGATTAGCACGTTTAATTGTGTGTTTTAGTAACAACATAAGTGCTTTAAATTGGAAAACTTTTATAAAAAAAATGCATGTGCAGAACAATGCCACACATATAAACATTTTCCACAAAAAATGAGGGCGATTGGGTGCAATGTTGTTATATCCAACAGCAAAAACAAGTCTGTTAGACTTGGACAGGTGCATGCGTGAGACAGATTTTATTTAACCAAAAAAATCATCCACATTAATGTGGCAGGCTGGGACTTAGTCCAGCTATTAGATTTACATAATCTTCTGGTGAAATGTGGCTATTACTGTAATCATAGGACATCAGAGAGATTTTCTTTTTTCTCATGAAAGAGGAAATAAAAAAGGAAAAGTCTTGAAGCCTTTCTAACATCTACCCGGCTGTTATATGAATCTGCAGTCTGTGTTTTAATATATTTTGATGGTAACAAAAACTTTGATTTTTGATTAAAGCATCAAATGTTGAACCTGATTAAATGTGATAGTAGTGCATTGTAACTCTAATCCTATAACAAGGCAATATAGGTTTACCTTTATACATGACAGACAAAACACTGCCTGTGTTTTGGGGTTAAATCATTTATACCAGTCTGGTGTTTAAGTTAATCTGCTAATGTATCAGTTATTTAAATAACAGAAGCATATTTCATTTAATCTTTTTTCAGTTGTTACTCAGCCTGTGATGTTGGTGTTCATCAGCTGCTCAATCAGGAAAAGTGACAACAGGTGCGCATCATTAGGTCCTCAGCAGTGAAGGAGGAGAATAGCAAGTTGACATTGAAGGTGGATGCAACCGCTGACTTTTACAAAGTGTGGTTCATATAAGGCGTTAGATGTGTAACATACAATATGTACATTATCACTGACAAATAATACCGGACAATGCAATGATAACATCCACCATTTCAACCAATATCAAATACAAATCTAAAATCTGTTAACCACTTTTAAAAGTAGTCAATGGTGTTGAGTCACCCCCGTCTTTCTTGAAGGGATGAGGATTGATTTAGAAGCATTTGGTTCCTCAGCCAAAAAGGATAATACAGGAAAGGAAGAAAGAGAGAGGGGAGAAGGCACAGTTGTACGGTTGGGAGGTTGAATCATCAAGCTCGGTGGAATTTCAGCAGCTTCACAGAAAAAGAGGAGCAACACATTGTTAAGGAGATTAGAGGAATAGTCAGAGGAGAGAATCCCTTTTTACTTTAATCCCATATGTGTTTAAATGGAGGGGAGAAGACACTGTTTGAACATTTGTGCGACCGGGCAACAGTCAGTTGGTTCAAAAATGGCAGAAATAAAAGAGGAAAGAAAACTCTTTGGAGGTTTTCAGTTTTTATTTAAGCACAGTTATACAGTTTCAACTTCTAACATAAGCAGAAGAAATAGAAATAGCTGAATACAGAAGCAGAAATTCAGTAAGTATAGTGATTATTACAATCATACCTACATCTCCAAAGGGGGAGAACTATAATTGTATGCCAATGGATGCAGGGAGCTGTAGCTAGAGTCAGAATGTCAGAGGGAAATTTTGATTTCAGGTGAACATTTGGCAAATTGCAATGAAATGTGACCATGGCTATGTAAAATGCAGAGGCTTAGTTCACAAAGTCCATTCATTACAGCAACAAAATTTAAAGGTTTCAATCAAGGGGAACACAAGCCTTTTTTTTCTGCCTGTGATGTTGATGAACATCAGCTGCTCACTCAGAGAAAGTGACAACAGGTGTGCATCATTAGGTCCTGTCAGCAGTGAGGGACTGGGCGCTGTTAAGCTGTGGGAAAATGGAAGAATTGTTCTGACATAAATTACATTCTGTTAAAATTGGAGCACTCATGCATGTGCCCATAGGTAAACTGTGGTATTAGCAATAACTAATAAGTCTTAAATGAATGGTTTGTTTATTATTTTGTATTGACTGATGCTGCTTGTCTGTCTAGCTCACCCTGTGGTTACCTGAGCAGATGGTAGGTTCCAGTTAGGTAAAGCTGAGAGCAACACACTAGTCAACAGTAGTAGGAGGAAGCGTGGTGTGAGTTCTAGCTGGTGCCTTGAATATTAAACATACATTTGTGAGTCACAAAGTGCTTCACACATGGCATGAAGGTACCTGCAGAAAACTGCATTCTGGAAACTTCTGCTATCATTCAAAAGGAAGAATGACAGACACAAATGAGTTTGGCACAAAAGAAAACACTTGGGTGTTGACTCAGTCATGTCCATTATCCAATATAGTGTCCAATCAGCATATTGTGCATATGCACTTGATAATGGGTTTTGGTGGAAGAGCATAATGGCAAATGTCAAGTTATTATTCAAAGTGAATGCAGCCGCTGACTTTTCTCCTTGAAACAAACAATTTATTAAGTGTGGTTAGATGCATAATGTACATGTTTTGCATTATCACAGACACATAGTGCAGTGATAACATAACTAACAATGGAAAGCTATGGTTGTAAGATATGGCAACCCTCTGAAAAATGTGTTCACTTTCATCACAGCACTTTTCATTATAGTGTGTAGTCTTAAAGTTAAATAAACATGTTAGTTTATGGTGACAAACATACAAATAACATTTAAATAGTATAACTCCTTGCACTATTTCTGTCAATAATCCATGAATCATCTCTTAAGTAGATCGAGTACATATGAAACTGTTGGGCGATGTAGCTGTATGCAGAAGCACAAATTCATAAGTATTGTGATTATTACAATTATGCCTACATCTCCAAGGAGGAGGAATTATAAGTGTTTAATAATGGATGCAGGAAGCTGTAGTTTGAGACAAAATGTCAAAGGGAAATTTGATTTCAGCTGAAACATTTCACAAATTGCAATGAAATGTGACCTTGTCTATGAACAACACAAAGGCTTAGTTCACAAAGTGTATTCATTAGAGAAACAAATTAAAGGTTTCAATCCTGGGGGAGATTTCTGTGCAAAATAGGAACCGCTGAGTCCAGCGACTGTAAAACAGTTGCACCATGTAACATACTGACAACCGATGATTTGGGTTTAAAAGCAACAAAACCGTTTCATTACAGAGTTGAAACCCAAAGTCATGCTGTCAAAGCATGTGCCATTTAGCACGTCGTAAGCTAGAGAGGAGGGAATAATCAGTGAAATGTTCCCGCTAATGTTTGAATGTAAATGGTAACCTGAACACTGCACCCACCAGGGCTCATGATTGAGCAAGTCTTAGTCTGCCAAGCAACGTCTGAGGATCCACAGTGTGTTCATTTCACTGTCAAATAGCAATATGCAATAATTAGTATGCTTCTTAAAGCTACATGTAGTTGTGATTTTTAGTTTTTTGTGCTTTCAGATTATGGATGGACATTCTTTTGTTTTGTTTCTTAACGTGTCCTCAGACTTATAATGTTTTGAAGCGCATGCTTCTTAAAGTGAAATAACTTGGAAGGTTTCTAATGTTAGTCAGACAATGAGATACATTTTAAAGGGAAAAAAGTTCAAATGTAAGGTAGGTCAGAAACACCTCCATACTAGTGCATAAATGCCCAGTGCATCAAATAAATAATTCAGCACTCTATCAGTGAGACATTGCTTTTACTTCTTGACCATTGTGCTGACCAGACAAACTATTTCCCCTGTATATAAAGTCCTTATCCTTGTTTTGTCCTGTACGTCTGTTGACATAAATGTGCTAAATCGGGTCAAGTGACTCTGTGACCTAAAATGCTCTTGGAAAGTAGCTTAGAGGGTATTTGGGAGCTTGATCTCTTCTACAAATGTGCAGTTTTAAAGCTGCAATAGTCCACTTTAGCACACTCCAAATTGTATTGAGTGGAAGCTGTCTGATAGCCGTTATAAATATATTACCTCAAAATCGTAAAACATGACGTTGATAAGCCAATACGGATGCTACATGAGATGTTAAAGGGAGGAGAGAGAACATATTCAATGTTACTTGAAGGATGTAACATTTATAGAAAACTGGCAGTGAATGATAAGTTGGGGATTTTTGAAAAATGTTCAAGGTTGAACTTTTAATATTAAAGTTATTCTTTATCCTTTTTTTTTTCCATTGCCCAATCAGCATTACATTGTTTTCAGTTGTCATAGTTAACACAATCAAGGTTATTTACCATTAAAGGGCAAAACGGAGAATGTGAAAACTTTCCATAAAAAAAAAGATCTGGAAGGCAAAACAGTCCAAATGAATGTGAATAACATCCCAGAACTATCCTGTACCCGCCTATTCATGCCATATTGTTTAATGGGTCCCAAACAGTTGTGACAGAGGTCACTAGAAGCAATACTATATTATAGTAATTATCTGCCTGTTTCCCAACCTTGTTTATCTACAGGATGTGTACCAGTTTTAACTCCCTGAGGTGTCTGAAAAAGGCATAAAAGAAAACTGACAGTAAGCGAATTCATGCCTAGTCAGACACTGTGGCAGAGCTGTAACACTACTGCTTTGTTATCATCCCACCATTTCCCTTTTTGCCTCTTGGACTGGAAGACTCCCACTGCCAACGTCCGCATCTCAACGCGGACGGGGAGACTGACACGGCGCTACCTCGACACGGCGCCCGACGTGACAAGCAAGAACAAGGCCTCTTGTCAGATGAGCCGAGGGCGTCCGGAACCTCAATCGAAAGGTGCTGACAGGGAAGCCATTTGTAAAGCGAAGTGGAGGTAGCCCGGCCGGGCGAGTGAGCCAAACAGCGGGCTGCCACGGCGCCAGCTAACAAACTGAAGTGAAAGGCAATCTGGGAACTGTCTGGGAAAGTAGAGTCAACCCCTGCCAACTACTGTAAGCTTTGAAGGCTCCAGTGCATGGAGTCTGTCTCTTTCTTTACAGTGTTGTTCTGGGAAAACCTGCTGAGGACACAATCTTAAAGCATCTGCTCATGTGCATAATGAGCACGCACTTATGAAGAAAATCTATTTTATTTACACATAATACTGACCTACATAATCAAACTAGGCAAAAGTATAACATGATTTAACATAGGGCTCACTTCCTTGTGGCGCACATGTAAGCCTGTATACTGCAAATACCAGCAAAGCTAAGCAGCTGCCCTGCCTTGTCGGGCCTTTTGAAGACTTCTCCTACTGAGCCATCAAACACCCAAAACATTTTAGCTTCTCTTATTCTGGCACAGGCCTGTCTGTCTCATCCTTCAAAGCCAATCCTCAAAGCCAGGGCAATGGATTATCTTCCAATTTCTCCTCCAGAAAAGGAGCAGGCGGAGGAGGGGTGTAGAAAAGAGAAAAGATGAGGACTAGGTGGTAAATTATTCGTTTGACTGTGTCTGTGTTGCTCTCTGCATCCTGGGCTGCTGCTGCTGCTAGTGTCTGTCTTTTGATTTTCAGTTTTTATTCATTTCGTCGCTCTACCCCTCTCTCCTCTTTCTCTCTGACTCAACAAAGCTCTACTCAGCATCCTTGACGGGGAGAGATCACAGGAGTAGAGAGTAATGAGACTCTGGCTAGCTCACTTCCACTGTATCCTTTCCTTTCTATCTCTCCGTCTTCCCTTCTCCACCCCCACCCCTCCACCCCATTGCCTCCCTTCACTACACACAGTCAGTCATTGTCTAGATCTCTGCTACCTGGTGTGAGGCAGGGTGTAATTCATTAGCGAGTGAGGCTGGAAGGGCTGTCTCCCTTGCTGAGAAAAAAATCTGATGAAATCAAAACAGCGACTGATAGTCAAAGCCCACCCTATTGTTTTTGCTGTGCACCCCCACCCCGCCCCACACCTACACCATTCTCTATATGTCTTTCTCTCTCCTCACCCACTTTGAAGTCTCTTCACTGAAGAGAGCCTGACTCAGCAGCTGGGCTCTCTTCAGCTGACTGAAGGACTGACAGACTGAGGTGAGCACCAATGTCAGGCAACCTTGACAGAGACTTATGGTGCGGGAGCCTGACACAAGCGTGCAAATAAATTAGATGTGCGTAACACACATCAGCAGCAACTGCAAATCACATATTCAAACACAAAGTGGATGAGTGCGTGCGGGAGGCAACAGCGCCACACTCGGATGCTGTGGCATAAAAACACACCGCGGCGCAGAGAAGGGAGCTAATTCTGCCATGCTGAATGACAACGACATGGCAACAGGGTTGCGTCACAGGCTGATAGCTGGAAGACGGAGAGAAGGAGGAGGAGGAGGAATGAGAGTGAGACAGTGTGTGTTGGCAGGAGGTGTAAAAGATGATGGGAGGTAGGATGATGGAGGTGAGGCCGAGGCCATAAGTTATGCATTCACACCTGCTGTTTACTTCTTCTGTATTTATGAGACTCTGTCCGCTCTAAAAGTCAAGGATCAAAGGATAGAATCAAAGGCCTTCAGTGAATGGGGAGATGTGTAACCCGTGTGGGGGTCACTCTCCCTCCTTCCCCCTCCTCCTCATAATCTGCAATGCTCACTTTGACTTCCACTCCTTGTAATGTTGTTAATGAATTGATGGTCCCCTTAGAGTACTACACCCTCCACCAATTTAGCATTGCACTCCTATAATATTGTTGGATTCATGAAGGACGGTTTAGAAAATATGGGCATGGGCAACAGCCAGAAGGGCAGACCCATAGGCTGTGACAACCACGGTCAACCCTGACCGCCGGAGGCCATTATGGTCCAAACATGACCTTAACCATAATAAACCTCGTGACCTTGTATCATCCTGTTTGCAAGACATTTCATTTCTACAATGTTGGCACTGAATATAATGTTTGTTTCGGGTTCCAAGATCAATATTGACCTGACTAAATAGCAAGAGCTGTAGTCATCGCAATAATGCTTCACATTATATGGCAAATTAACTAACTGATGGGGGAAAAAACTAGCCACAGAGCGAGTAAATAAATAAATGCAAATGAGAAGCTACAATAATTGACATTATTTTCTTAGATTTTCACATGACTTTTTCTTAAAACAATTGTGAGGTGCCCATATGTACACTGACACAGTTTTTGATGCTGTATGCTATTGGATCATTTCAGCGTAAAGTGCGGGCACTATTGTAGACTTAAATATGTAAAACCTTTTTCTTTAATATTTATTAAATTAATACATGTTTTGACTCACCCTGTAATTAATTTGACTACATACATTTGAGGTATATTCACGCACAAACATTGTTGCCAGTTTTTTTAATGAAGATGTGGATTATTTCTCCACAAAGTGAATGTACATATGTGTAAAAGCCTGGTCTTGTTTTGGCTCCAGAGCAGATTATCACGTTAGAATATGATTAATAAAAAAAATGACAGTTCTATTAATTTGTTCACTCCATAAATAAAGATGTAGTATTCTTTCTTTTAATGTATATATTCACATCAGCTGGTATCAAACAGTATTCTAGTCGGTCTGGAACTGTTGTTTGGTTTGTGTACAGTTCTTGCTCATGTGCCAAAAGAAATCACACAAACTTCACTTTCACACCATCCTCAACAAACTCAGACAATAATATTCCCTTTTATTCCAAACACAGTCACAATGAAGCCAATCTTTGATGTCAGGCAGCAGACATGTCTTGGCAGACTCGAACCAGAGTGGCAATTGTTACTTCAGTCTCCTGAGGCCACAAGTGAAAGTACCAGCCATCTATTTCAAATGGTTAGAGGAGAATGAAGAAGGGAGGGAGAGAAAAGATCTATAAGACAATTAGAGGCTGGATTTCCACTTCAGTGGCAGCAGTATTTTTACTTGTGTGGGTGTGTATCTGTGTACATAGACGTGTTGATGCTGTTCCACTATATAAATGGGGGAGGGGGTTCCAGTTAGCAGTAGAAAGATATGATCTGGTACAAGCGCACACCAGATAAACAAAATATACAAACAGCTGTTTACGAGGTTGTTAGTCAGAGTTGTTACTTGTGTGTACAACCAGGGGCATGTTTAGAAACTGTTCAAAAGAGTAAAAATGTTTTTTATTTTACATAGTTGATTCAGTGTAATGAATAATTGCCAAATAAACAGTTGCAAATATTCTAACATGAAATAATATCAATAAATATCTGGTATTTGTAACTCCTTTTGATGTGAGAATGCACAGTAATTCATAAGAAGCGTGTTTTAAAAACCCTCCTAACTTCATAGAAGTGCATTGCAGTAGAATAAACTGGGCTTGATTCACATGTTTGTTTTCTCTATGTTCATCTGTTATTTGAAGGGGGGGGAAATCAGCTGTTCCTCTCAGAAATAACAGTTTTCTTTTTGCTGGTCAAACAGCTGCTACATGTCTTAGATTTCTGTTTAAACAAAAGATCATGCACGCTCAGCTAAACCCATCTCCTCAATCATTGTTAAATTACTGTCAGCTTTGTCTCTTGGGATCTCGTTGGGGAAATGAGATCACAAGAGACGAGTTGGAATCAAGTGTACCTGTGAGGACATTGGGTGAAAAACAAAAAACCCTTATTTTAAAGTTCCATCCAGCTTCATGTCAAGCTTAGAAAGAGTGAGGTGGCTTGTATTGTTGTGACATGTGTCCAACTAGATTTTCTTCCTCTCTTTGTTTTTTGTCAAGAACTTCCGCTCCAACAGATCTTTGAGTCACGTAGCCGGGACAGATTTCTTCTTTGTTCCACATTGTTTCATGAATCTGCTATCACAGATGGGTCTAGCAGTCACTATCAAGAGGAAACAGTGGATGATGGATTAAAAAAAGTGTATTTGTTTAACCAACAGGCTTTGTGTGTACCTTCACTAATGTTTGATTAGCTTTGCACTGATATGGGAAGCAGACACTGAATGGCTCTGACGTGAGAAAGGAAAAAAGTTGCTGGTATGGAGAAGGGATGAGGGGAAAACTATTGGAGTTGACAGTCCACCAGCTGTGCAGCCAATGTAGAAATCGCTGTTTCCCCATGAAACATCCGTTGAGTCAGACAATCCAAAGTTGCACTCTGTGTCACGCAGGGAGGAAGTATTAGAGCTGGACGACGAGCACTCATTTCTCCTGCCAAACTGCTGGACAGTCGACAAAGAAAGGCCAAAACTGAGCGCAGTCTTTTTCCTTATGGAAAGTAAGCAACTGCTCCAAAGATACTGCTGAGTAACATTATTTTCCTTTGCTGCCACCTCTCAACATGTCGCTTTTCGCCTTTGTCAGTGTGTGACAACCAGCAACAGCAATAGCCCACCTGTTTCATCTCACAGAGACAGCAAGATTAAAAGTCAGACACCCTGCAAATTATTCCAAGTCTTAAAACCAGAAGAAAAAGAAAAAACTCACAAAACACAGCTAGCAAGTCAAAGTGCTGCAATCATACTCCTTCTCACTCTGTCGTCTGTGCACACACAAGAGACTCGCTGAACTGCAAAGACAAACACACTTAGTTTGTCTCGCAGTCGGAGCCAAACGTCGAGCTCAGTTTCCCCAAGGTGCGACATGTCACATGGAGCTTATGCTCATAACAAGGAAAATCAACAAACCAGAGAGCAGAATCAGAAAACACTTTTATTCGCCTGGTGCAATAAATGAGCAGGTATTTTTCCTGGAGACATTGGGGCAGAGACAACATTTATAGCAACACAGTACATACTGTCACATGGTACAGCAACCACAGGACCTGGCAGAGTTAAAAGGCAGTGCAAGCAATATACAAGACAGTATATCAAGATTATACTGTATGTAAAGGGTTAGGGCGCCAAACATCCTACATCACATTTAGGCTTGTAGAAAAGGTGGTGAGTAGACATAGAGAACTTGTATGAATAGAACATGTCTTGTTTTTTGGGTTGGACAATGCATTTATAATAATAATAATAATAATAATCTACAAGAAGTGGAATAAGTGGAAACCACCTATAATATGTACAGAAGTTATTAATCGTGTCCTATTGAGCAAGTGTCAGTCTCCAACAAAATCATAGGTTTCCATTGTCTTGAAATGTCCTTTTTAAATGAATGTGTTTCAAGTCAATATTCATTGGCTGAAAAGCAGGCAGGGTGTGCTGCCTGGTTAAGTTTGTTGGTAGAGTGCAGCCAGGTTTGCAGCTCATGCTGCTCAACTACAGCGCCGAGCAATGGAATCAGTTGCTTCAGTGAGCAGATCTTCAAACTTGTCAGGCTTGTCATCAGAAACTAGACTCTCATCAAACATTCAAGGCAATGTACATCTCACTTGCAGAGCGAATTCGACATTTGTTAAAGATTGTTTTCATTACAATATAGACAGGCTGTGCTAGTTGTGAAACATTACATAACAAAACTCTCTGAGCCCATTGTTTTTTTATGATATCCTGTATGTCAAACAATATTGAATAGTACCATTGCTATTTGTATACCACTCCAGCTGGCACAGTACTACTTCCTGTAACAAAAGGAATGTTTTTCATCTCATCTACCACTTGCAAACAATGTAAAACAGAACTGTATGTGTAGTGGATTACTTTAAGGATTTATCTGGTGCACAACAACACGATGCAAAGGATCAGGCTGCTGTTGCTTTGGCCATGAAAAGAACCACAAGCCTTGCTGATAAAGCCTAAGCTGCTGGGAGCCACCAGTGCCTGTTCATTTTTTTGCTGGTTTCTGGTGCCAGTGCAGGGACACAGGGATCCACTGAAAGAAACTCTTAATGCAAACAGAAGAGAACAGCTATTGACTTTTCCCAGCAGAAATATTAAAAGAGAGTTAGTCTGCTGAGCTGAGACAAATGAGTCGAAAGAAACTCTGAGTCTATTTATTATTTGCCTATTGGTTGTTTGGCCTTATTAAAATCATGCATTTTCTTTGTCTTGTATCAGCATATGCTGCACTAGAAATGCATTTCCAGCAAACTTTTCCTATTTAAAGGTCTGAATATTCTGTTTTAGAAAAACTTACACAACACAACTACAAATAAAATGCATTATGTCTTCATTTAGATCCCCCGAAAGTTTGATCCACACGTACAATTCCTTGTATTTCAACCAAAAATGAAAGTGACACAGTGTTTGCTGTTACCAGATATTGTTTTCAGATTTTCCTTGCCAAGAGGGTGACATGTCACGCCCTGTCCTGACTGACAACATGCTGGGAGACGAGCTGGAATAAATCAAATGCACACACGTGTCACAGCCAGAGTGTCAAAGTGTGGCTCAGTTTCCTGCTGCCACTGTGCTATACAATATGTTATCCTGCACCTGCTCTGACAAATGGGGACAGTACAACCAGCAGCATGTCGAAAAGAGTCATATAAGGAAACCAAAGACAGGACAGCTGCAGACATTACACATCTGACAGAAATCAAAGTGTAAAAAGGGATGCATGGAGAGTAACACGAGAGCCGCGCATCAGTCTCACTCTTTCAAGCATTAACTGCCCGTAGCTGTGTCACTTATGTCACACTGAAGTGAGGAGAGAGTGTATGTTGGGGAGATGTGGGTAACGGCAGCAGCCTGAGGGCATAATGTGAGCGGGAAGAAGAGAACAGAGAAGTGAAGTGATACACATGGAGAAGCACAGCCAGTGTTGCCCGGTCATTGTGTACATGTGGGAGGACGGAATGTTTTTTAGGGTTTTTTGTGATGAATGTGAATGTGACAATGATGGATGGGTATGTTGAAACACTGCTTTCGGAGTTTCTGCCATCAATTTAAAGTAATTTATTCATGGCAAAGTATTTACACTAAATAAAAGTTAGGAGTAAAAATAAAACAATGCATAGAAGGAAATATATGAAAGAACAGACCCTTAAGGCATTCAATTAATGAATTAATTAAAATTAAATGTAAGTGTTTTATTCTTGGGGGATCACTTTGTAACATGAATGTTGTATTTTAACACTAAAGTCTATAACAACATTACATCAGGATGTAAGCACTGTTGGCATGCGAATGTTAGCATTTAGCTTAAAGCACCGCTGGGTTTAAGTATAGCCTCACAGAGCTGCTGGCATGGCAGGAGACTCTTAGTGTTGGCTGTTTTTCAGCCTAAACACAGCTCAAGCATTTTGTTGTTTTTAACATTGTTTGGTTTTAATTACTTTAACGGACTATTTCATGTTTTCTTTCATTTTCTTTTTACTGTTCCCAGTTGCTTTCTGAGCTCTCCTCAGGACATGAGGACCATGAGTTACCTGTGGTAACCACAGACCTCTCATAACAGGAAATGCACAATTTTAGTGCTTTGAGAAAGTTAAATTGAAACCAATCTTTTTTATTTTAATAATTTATGTATATTTTGGGCAGAAAACTGCTCAAAATCCAAACGTGGTAAGCCTCAACTACTGTTTGACTCTGCTAAACCTGGACTTTGCATACAGTACAGCTTGGAAAAATGTTCACATCCGCTGCTGCCATAACTTTTAAGAAGTTCTACACATGACAGGGAAATTATGTTTGTGGAGGTTTGCCTGGGGGAAAATAAAATAAATGAATCATACACGGTCTAAGAAGGACCCTGCATATCTCCTGGCAAAACAACCAACATGGGAGAACCATATTCTTATACATGTACATATTCTGAAGTTCATAATAGGAAAGCATGACGGCTGAGGACATGTGCGTTTATTCAAGAGTTAACACATGCTGTAATGTTTGATTAAACCTGTTATTGCATGTGCACAGAAAAAAACATGGTGCAACAAATGTATGACTGACTGAAGAAGTGGGTGTTAGCGTGACGAGCACCATGACCGGGATAGAGGTGGATACAAATGGTCAGATACGTAGTCCGAAAAAGACACGCACGCACACACACAGCACATGTCTCTTGGCAGCAGATCAGACGTGGGAGGACTGTAATCCCGTGCGGAGTCACCGAGAAGAGAAAGCAGCAGAATCTCTTGACAGCAGTGGAAAGGCAGAAAACAAAGCACTGGCGCAAAACAAGCTCTGCCAGGAAGCTTCAAGGCTTGTGCTTTCAGATGGGAAAACACAAAAATCTGACTCAATACAGAGGGAATTATTCACAGGATAATACAGATGGAGAGGGAGATAGAGGGGTATGGGGATAGTGGGGAAAGGAGGACGCAAAGACATGAAAAAGAGAGGGAGGAGTAGAAGTTTTTGCCGAGGAGTGGCAGAAAAAATGGAAGAGTAAAGACAAAATGTGGGAACGGCAAGAAGCTCTAACCAGAGAAAACTAAGATGTTAAAACTAACTTTGCTAGATAATTAGCATGGTAGTGGCCTTAAGCAATCAATGCATTGAATCAACACTTGCTTCTCTGGAGCTGCTCGCTGTCCAGCAGCTCAAGGCTGTGGTTGTGCTGGGCAGCTCCCAGGTGAGCATTCCCGTGCAGCAGCTTCTCCCTCCAACTACGGCTGTAAATAACAATATACTCTTACAGCTGAGGAATGCATCTACTGTCGGGATGGTAGTTTATCAATGTGTGTTCCTTGGACCCTTTTTAGCTTGGTGCATTTCTGGGCTTACACACAAGTTTGTACCTTCCTGGTTTGTACACTCAAAGTGGGGCTACAGACAAGAGTGCAGGAATGTTGCAGCAAATACAAAAATGGTAGATGGTAATGTGAATAAAACTGAGGGTAAAATTGTTGCAATAGACAGGATTCAAACAAACACACATTTGGGAAATGGTGGCCATATTTGGTGTCTGAGTTTGTCCTTGCAATTCATTATGAATTTAGTTTTTAATTACAGCTTTACTTTAATTAATTTGAACATTAATCTGTAGAATGACAATATAAGATTATATTACCACCAAAAGTTCTCAAGGGCAACACATGCCATCAACACTATAGTTTTTATTCATAGCCTACAAACTAGCACAGTAGCTACTAGTTTGTAAAACAGGAGGTTGTGTGGCTCAGGTCCTACCTGTTTGGGGAGGGTGACCTGGAAGTCTTTCAGGATCCATGTTCTTCACATTTGTGTTTAGGGTTTAAGGATAAGGTAGACCACATTTCAGTGTGTCCTCAGGGAACATTTTATCTTGTGTAACTTCCAGCTTCAAGCATCGTGTCTGGTAAGAAAAGGGTTAAGAGTGTGTTTGTGTGTGAGTGGGTGGGGAGGGGATAAAGGCTGAAGATAATGGCACTGCAAGGTTGTGTGGGCATAACATGTGCTTGGCTGTGTGTGGGTAAGGTGTTCTTTGGACAGTGACTGTGTGTGTGTGTGTGTGCGCACAAGGTGTTGATGTTTGATAATGCTGGTCTTAGTTATAATTAAGTAAGTAGACTGTGAAAAGACACACAATCCCCTTGTGCTTTGAATAAACAAGACATTTAATACAAACATATCTTAAAATTCTACAAATGCATATTAATAACTTATAAGTAAATGAGAAAATAGCCATCAAAATAAAGTATCAACCATACTGGTGTGACATCAAAGTATCTAAATGCCAAGAATGTTCATGTGTGTTAGTTATTTCACTTGGACCAGATAGATGTGTTTAAATGATATATGTGACATTTCCCCAAGGAGAACCGTTTTTAAAAGTGTAATCCATTTTTTGTCACAAACCACTGAGACCAAACACAATGAAAAGCACTCACTCATTGTCTTTCACCTTAATTAAGCCATCCATCACTCGCTGTCTGATGCGAGGGAAAAGTCTGGGGCAGACGCATGAGGAGACAGTGGGAGTCAACTCCCACCAAGCTCTAATACGGGCATCATTAAAAGTAAAACAAACCCTCGGAGACTGAAAGTATTTGTTGTCCTGCACGCTTGGAGGTGTTTGTAAGAATGACAATCAGTCCGGCAGGGATCTTAAACAACAGGCAGACAATAAAATGGAAAGGAAGGGGAGAAATGAAGCTGGATTTGGTATAATCTGTGAGCTCCAACCTGTTTCTTTCCCTGTCAATCAACTGGACATCTGCAGTAGAAACTGCTCAAGTATGTAAAGTGCCGTCTACATGGATAGGACACACCAAGATGTCTCTTGGGGACAGAAATGGCACCATGTTAAACATACATAGACATCTGTAGAAAAGGACGTGAGCACACACACACACACACACACACAGACATTGGCGGCTTTGTAGAGAAACTCCCCAGACATTTCATCTTGTTTTCCCAGGAGAGGCAGTCTTCACTGTCTGCCACTGATCTGATCAAAGTAAACCAGACTAGATGTTGCTGAATTTAGGTCTCAAATATGTCAAATCACTATTTTCAAATGCAGTTTGTATCTCTCTCACCCTGTTGAAACATGTCACTCACTATTACTGAGCAGTGAACCCAGACAAAACACAGCAGGTGCAAGTGCAGAAGGTGGCTGGCACTAAAGGTGAACATGAATCTGTGTGTGGGAGTATGTGTGGCAATGTTAGGGAAGCTTTTTTAAACTTATTGTGTCAAGGTCTGAGTATCATATCCAACCATCAGTCTTCTCACCTGACACTGTCACCTGTCAGACCTCATCTTTGTTGCATCCATTGAAGATCACTGTTGACTTAAGAAAACACACATATTGAAAACAGTGTATGGAGGGCACAACAAGGTTTGTGGGGATGTGTTGTCTCAGTCTGTCTGCAGCATATCACTTTACATATTGCTTTGACACGATAAGAAGGTCATGTCAAGTTAAATCTATTAGCAACATCCAAAGATAAACAGTAAAACCAAAAATAAACATAACTAGAGTCTGCAGCCACGCAAGCTGCTCCATGAGGCTGTAATTACAGCGCAACATGTTTACTATTGTCGCCACCTTAGTTTAGTGTGTTGGCATGCTAACAATTGTTAATTAGTTGTTAGTTTTGCTGGTATTTGGTCATAAATCAAAGTAGTGCACAAATAGAAATTTGACCTGACCAACAGTTGTGTAACAATTCATCCTGAGGGGGACATGAATTTGTGTACCAAATTTCACGGCAATCCATCCAATAGTTGTTGAGATATTTCGGGACCAAAGTGCTGGACCGACTAATGTTGCCATCCCTAGAGTCACGCCATGTGGCTAATAAGAAAATACATGTTTCTTATCATTAATTCCCAGCACTGCATTGGTACCATTTTCTAATAAGCTGTAAGAAACTGTAAGTAATTCTTACAGCATTATAACGGTTTAAAACATAAATGCTTAATAGATCAGTAGGAAGCCATTTCTTCTTTACAGTTAACAGGTGAAAACCCAAAGGATTACTGTAGTGAAGACCTACGCGAATTCTCAGCTACTTGACACGTATGAACAACGTATTTGCTTTCTTATGACACTAAATCTGCAACTATAAATGTTAGTTAGGGTTAAAATTCATGCATTGTTCACTTTATAGTGAAGTCTGCAGTTAGAACTGTTAGGTGACTGTAATATGTTAATACATGAATCTAAATATAAATTACTTTATTCTAAGGTAAATTAACTTTATACCATTTAAAAAGCCCTTAGTTGAAACCTAGTTAAAACCTTGACGAACGTTGCCTTAATAAACAGTAGTACAATGCTGTTTATTGTTCATTTGTTTTTCTCATCCTGAGAGACCCCAAACTCCATTAAGAATAACAATAAGCCTCTTTTGCTGTCATGCTAAACGTTTTCTACTAGCCTGACTTCTTGATTTCCCTGCAGAGTCATGCTTCATTGGAGTGCAGCACTATATGGGCGTCGAGCCATATGCACACCTATGACCGTATTAACCGAATGTTCACTAGCCACCAGAGTGAGATTATACCACCCAGCCCTCTCGCTTTTAAAGCTCAGCACTTATGGGATGATCTGGAACTGCAAACCCGTGCGCACTGATCCGTGGACAATATGGGAGGGAGGGAGGAGGTAGATGTAGAGGGTAAAGGTCACTCGTTATCAATTTGTTATCCTGTAAGCAATGCCGCTGGAGTGTGTTCATGCACGTAGCAGCAGGCCTTTTTCTGTCCTCCTGCCTGTCTCTCCCCCTAATGCACTCCCACACACAGCCTACGTAACATACCTGACAAGACATGTAGGGGTTCACAGGTGAGGAAATGTTCACACTTAACTGGAATCACTGTGTCATTCAGATAATTCAGAGTTCAAAATCCCATGAAGACCCAAAGTTTTATGACAGATTTGTGTCTTCAGCCTATAGCTATATTTCCATTCATGAGAAAATGAATACTTGGACATATACATACTGCTTTAAGAACAAGCAATAAGCATAAAGTGTCTCCTAAAGTGAGACTTGACTTCTGATTTATATCAAGACCCAAAGAGTTGCTGGTGATTTGCATTAGAGAAGATGGGTCCAGGACAGCATTTCGTTGCTTATCTGGAGATAATCCTTTTCATGTTGCGTTCGTGAATGTCATTTTATCTGTTTTATGACAAAACATTCTCCACATTTACCACAAATACTCAAAACAGGGTCAAGATATTCTTAAGATTTTTCTGGAGCATATACAATTACTATGCATTTACCACTTCACTGGCTCGGCACTCTGAAGCTACCACTTGTTTGGAGTATTAAGCATGGTTGTTAGTAGACCTGAATGTGAGGCCAATGTTGAGTGTTGCCAAACAAATCACCTCAATGCCATGAAATCACACGTCCTGAACTCAAGATTTGCATGAAATTACTCAGCTGACGGATATGGGATTGTCTCTGACAATAGAGGCTATTCGACCAATGCTTCTAAGAAGATATTTGATAATCTGGCACTGGTTATCTTTGCTGGGTACATCGGCAAGGAAATGGGAGTGAATGAGAATGAGTGAGTGAACCCGTCCATTGTCCCCCACTGAGCTGGGGCCAAGGGTTTACTGGAAGCTATATCTGGAGAGAGAGGGAAAGGAGAAGATGAATTTTTCAAAACACATGTAGGGATAATTAACTCTTACACAGCTGAGTAAGCTTGTTGACAACACATTCATATTAGTCCATAACTGGCATCTGTGTGTCCACAGCATTTTCTGGGGAGTTGCCATGGCATTACAATGATCATGCTCGACTAGATAGGGATAGGGAATATAGGGAAAGAAAGTTAGAATCTCTATATATTTTGCCTGTTGCCACTTCCCCCATCAGGCTGTACAGAAGTAATGGTCTGTTTCGTAAAAGGCATAATTCGAGGTCCCCAGATATACCTGCAGAAGTTACGCTGGCAGGGGAACAGGGCAGCAGGTCTCAAGTCCTTTGACATTCCTGTCATCTGAGATGAAAATCTCTGGTAAATCACTTGGACTCTGGGATTCTGCTTGTGTAGTCGGATGCCAACCCGGGTGATGGGCGCAATGAGCACCACGCTGAGTGACACCTAGTGTGATTAAATGTGACTTAATCACATTTCCATATGTTAATGGAAGGTATGATAATCTTGCAGTGCATTCAGCCAAACATCACTCTGTGCTGTCCTGCTTTGACGACAAGGAGAACACAGGTGTGGCGTTTTGTTCTTGGATAGTCACTTAGAGATTGTACTTGGATTTCATTTCTTAATTGTTATTTTTGTAATTAAAGCTGAATGATGAAACGTATGCAACTTCCATATGAATAAGTCTCTCATTTCATTAAAGGAAGGAAAGGGGATCACGACTGATTTTACTCTTCATAGTTTGTTTGCAGGTCTTGAGTAGCACTGCAAATGTGAAGAGAGAGCTGTGCAGTCTGATAAATTACCAGAGACTACAAGCTTGAAAATGAATAAAATCTCGGGTTGTGGAGTTAGAAACAAGTGAGACTGCCAGTCCTCCGAGGGCCGCTGCTACTAGCATAACACATCCTAACCTCCAACAGAAGTGTTGGTGTTGCATTGTGGGTAATGTGGGCACCTGTTTGTAACACTCTACTACAGCATGTACGCTCAGTTGTCAGCTTATCAGGTAGTAAATGCAGTAAGTTAATGCAGTAACAATGTTGGTATATGAGTGGAAGCCAGACATGGAATATTTCTTAAAATAAATGTAAAGGCTTTTGGAGTCAATCAAAATGTTCAGGAAAGAAAATGTATGCCAGCCTCATAAAGATCATCTTCTTAATAAAACATCTCTGCAGGGTATGGTAACCTGACTGTGTCAAACTTAAACAAGTTGCCTCTCCTCTCTGAATTTGAAATAACCATTTACAACAATTACAGCCTTCACGAAGGAAGGATTAGTTTCAGCTAGGTGTATTTTACAGACTGAGTGTATTTTATCATAATCCGATATGAAGTATCCACACAAATAGGCATAATACCTGCCACTGGTGAAGTTCCATAAGTTTTGTGATTTGTAACTGCTGACGGTACTGCAGTTACAACAGTAATTATGCTGGTGTCTCCATGCCTCCTCTCTATTTTCTCTCAGTCTCAAGAGGTGTAGCTCATCATTTTCCCTTGAGGATTAAATCTATCTTCAATAGTCTCTGAAGTAGAAAAGGTAACAAAACAGGCAGAATCTTCTTTGAATGAAAGTTCTAATCCGCTACTTTAAGGCTGCTATTCGTTCTTCGGGCCAGCAGTTCGAGTAAATAAACCGCCTCAATAATTCAGGAAGTTCCACATAAAGGATGGAGTGTGTATGATTTGGACATGCTCTTAGGATGTGGCGGCAGCCATCTTAATGAGTTTGCCGCTTATCATCACTCACAAGAGAAAGCAAATCAATCACATCCCTTGCATATGGATGTGGGGGGGGTAAGACAGAGAGAAGCAGAGATGTGACATGAGAGAAAGCTCGTCACTCCACGGGCGTTGTTTACCACAACAGCCCTCTGCCAAGGATTTTCCTAAAGGGACACTTGTTTTAATAAAAACGGGCCCCATATTAAATTCTAATCCATTAGCGTGGCTGGCGAGCTCTGGCAATGCTTTATCAAACCATTGGAATAGATGAATGTTCCTTCATTATCTCTTCTGGACCGTTTCAATAAACAGGGTCCGGTCCTTTCTCATGCCAGGGTGACGTTGGAATTCACAGCACATCTTTTCCTGTGAATAATGCAGCTGTTTGTTATGAAAGCTCCTGCCAATTTATTGCTAAAAAGGTTGTGTCAAGGACATTTTGACCATACGTGCTTTTATAGCTATGAGGTTATTTGACATCCTGAATCAATCATGTCTTTGCCTTGCCTCAATGACTTTGGATTATAGTCAGTCTATTTATTATTTTTAGCATGAGAATGATATGAATATATTTTAGACTTATCTGAAAGCTCACGTCATGATGAATGTGACAGCCACAGGCTCCCTCTTCATTAATTGCAGGTCAGAACCTCCATTTTGAGACACAGACTTGATAACGGCAGGCCTGGCTGCTCATTACATTTGTCGGTTTGTATTTTCACGTCACTATCTTTTAGCATTATATTATGTAAGTAGTAAATAGTAGCAGTGGCTGCAGTGCGGAAATGGCCAAAGTGCTTCCTCCTCCCCTCGGGCAGATGACCATCAGGCGTGTTTTTTTAAGAGTTAGCCCTCAGAGTGATGAGCTGGGATGAAGAGCAGGACATCGATAAGAGGAACTGGCGGTGGAGTGGATAATTAGCCTTAAAAAGGAACAAAGGATCAATACCCCCCCTCTCCTTCGACAAGAGTTTGTTCATGGGGAAAACAGGTTCAGCCATCCAGTGCAGGACCATCGGCTTGTACGGGTGACACCAGGACACCAGGGAGACTCATCTATCAGGTCGGACTCGGAGACTGATGGAATGGATATACCATAATGGAATTTCTCGACATTTTGTTTCATTTTAGGATCTCCTGCTGATGCTGTGTCGCTCCATCCCAAAGAAAAGTTACTTTGGGAGTCATGTAGCACAAATGAAGAATAGCTGTGGTTAAAACATATTTTAATGTTCTCGTATATTTGTATGAAATGTTGGAGTCACTATTTCTATTATTATTATATATATTATATTATATATATTATATAAAGTGTGAATATACCAGTGTGCAATGATCACAAGCAACAAATGTGTTCACAACAATAAACATTAGAAATCCTCAACACTTCCTGTGTAAAATGTGAATAATTAATTTAATAACAAAATCATAATGATAGCATGATTATTATTAACACAAGCCCACTTTTCTTTTTCAACCCACATATTAATTCAATTCAATTCTATTTAATTAATCAATTGTAAGAGTAGGTTCCAATGAATCTAAGGGTTAAGCTGCTAGAGATCTGTAGTGGGATTCAGGGGGCAGTTTTAGTGTGCCATGATAGTCTACATGCAGTTTTAGAAGCTTTTCCACACCAGCTGGGAGAAAATTCTTACCAACATGGGGTAACTGTTTTCATGCTGCAAATAACAGACATTCACAGTCAAAGGCTGACATGCTCAAAGGACTGAATCGGCATGAAATATCACCTATTGGTAGCTTCAGTACAAATATATTGCTAAAAGCTAAAAACCTTATACTGAATATGTTTTTTAGATTGTATTATTGTGTTGTTGATCTTGAATCATGTAACTGGAGCCACAAGACACGTTATTTTCAAAGCATTCTGGGCAATACGGGCAGAGGTATACTACACAAGCTGGAGATCAAGAGGCGGTTATAGATTCATCAGCTCTGGCATGACAATTGTTGGCAGTGGATGTGAACAACATCTGTTGTTGTTATGCCCTTGAGCAAAGAGTTCCCAGTTCCGACATTGTGGTTGCACTGGGAGAATCAAAAGTCCAATTCATTTCCAGTGGTTAAATCTATGAAATAAAGGTCAAACTGTCCATTCCCAACCAAGCAGATATCTGTTTACCACAGTAGCACATAGCTTGAGTTCCCAACCAAACTGCACGTGTTGTTAAGCGCACCCCATGTTGGCTGAGGTCGAGAGAATAAAGACGAGTGAAGATGTACAGGTGCTTCAAGAACCACAAACCTCTGAATGCCTCTTTTTAGCCCTTTTCAGTTATTCCTGATGAATCTCACCAACCAACAGTACAGGCATCGAGCCTCCCTTTTGTTGCTCCAATGAAAAGGCCTTTTCATCATCAACATTTTCACCTGAAGACAGAGTGATGAGTTGCATTGATGAGATCTGGCTTCAAAACAACTTGAAAGAAAATCTCATAATAATTGTAAAAAAAAAAAAAAGGGCGAGAGCTACACATTGAGATCTGAAATCAAAAACTAGGTCTCCAACATAACATCCCAGCTATCGTGGGTCTTGTGTTTTAGAATAGCCTGCCTGGCTTTAATTATCACCACATAAGTAATCTCAGACGCACAAATTGATTATTTGAATTTTCACATTAAGTTGGAACCTACAGGGACCCCAATTTCCACAGCATTTGAATATTATCCTCTTTTGAAATCAAGTTTTCATTTAAAAGTTATTACCAGGTTCTGAAACACACAAATGGATGTTTAAGGCACGGCAGTATGTAATTATCTTGATGTGAATTATTAATTTCATCACACTGACTATGTAACCGCTTCAGTTAAGCGCTTTGATAGTAACAGTGGAAATATAACATTGTGTTATAGAGCAAAGAGTTTGGAACTGATGTTTGACATTTCTATTGTTTCTAAAATGTACATATTATTAATGACATTTATTTTTATTTAAATAGTGTCAATTCTCACTATATATATATATATATATATATATATATATATATAATTTTTAAATGTGTATGTGATTATCTGCAAAATTTCACACGGTAGTCGA